>PVIH01018267.1:0-39077 GCA_004025045.1 Sigmodon hispidus | reverse complement strand
AGAATATCCCTTTAGGGCTAGAACATAAAATTTGTATGTCCATAAGGTGTTGATTATCTACAAGTCCTGGATGCACTATTAATCCCTGTAGGGTAAGTGCGCCTCGACCCAATATAAGGCCCACTGTACCCGGGGGCAAAGGTGTTATAGTTTCTACAGGAATTGGTTGAATATGCATTTGTGGCATTAATAGGAAGTCAGAGGCGGCGTGCAGGTCCACTCTTGTGGAGTGTCCTGGTCTTTGTTCTCGTGGGTCTTGACAAACCGGTTCCCATATCTTTGAGGGCCCTGGGACCCGTTTTTTGGCATGTCTGCGACCTGAGGATTAGTGGGTTGGTCGATGGGAGGGAGGAGCCTCCCTTGAATATCCCTTACTGAGTGGCACTGGCTGGCTTTATGATAACCTTTGCTGCAGCGGCTGCAAAGAGTGGAATTCCCCCCTTTTTTGTTCGGGGTTTTGCAGTCCCTTTTAAGATGATCAGCCTTTCCACAACTAAAGCAAACTCTTTAATTGGTCCTACCCAGGGGATGCTTCTGGGATTGGAGGATAGCGGCCGCTAATCCAGCATTTATGAGGGGGCCCCCCAACTCCCTGCAAACTCTGAGCCAGTCTTGTAAACCTTTATTTTTTCTAGGGGCTATTGCCGCTCGACATTCTTGGGTGGCTTGCTCGAAAACAAGCTGCTCTATGAGAGGGGCAGCTACTTCAAGGTCACCGAAAATGTGCCCGGCTGCCTCCGTCATCCTTGCTACAAAGTCTGAAAAGGGCTCTTGTGCCCCCTGAATGACCTTGGTAAGCTGATTATTGGCCTTCCCTTTTCTGGAGAGCGCTTTCCAGTCCTTTATTGCCGTGGCAGCAATTTGTTGATAGGCACCGCAATGATAATCTATCTGATAAGCGGCAAAACGCCCTTGACCTGTTAAAAGGTCAAATGTCCATTGCTGTTGTTCTGGGGTTAAGGCCGTGGCATTAGCCCTGGCTTGTTCCTGAGCTACCTTGTGCCAGAGGGCTTTCCATTCCATGTATTGGCCCATGCTGACAAGTGAAGCCTTCATGACCATCTGCCAATCAGATGACGTCATTGCGGTCATAGCCAGCCTTTCTAACTGGGCCAAGGTGAAATTGGCTGAAACCCCATATTTCCTCACTGATTCCGCCAATTCCTTTATCTGATTATACTCTACGGGCGCATGTACCTGTCCTCCCTCTGCGCCTTCAAAGACTGGATATGCAAGGCACAGCTTTCTTCTAACTTTGTCTGGGAGGAAAGAAAAGGGCTTCGGACGCATCTCGTAAGGAGGAGGCGCCGAAGGGACCACCTGTGAGGAGGACACCGGATATGGGTGCTGTCGGCCTCTTTTGTTACTTGGTAGGTGGTCGTCTGGATGGTACCTCTCTCCTTCATACCTGGCTGCCTCCTCATCCAATTCTGCCTCCTCCTCAGGGTTTAATTCTTCATTTTCTGAGTCCCCTGAATCATCAGAACTCTTCAAGTTTAAAGCTTGTAATTCCTGCATAGGGTATGGGGTTGTCCCCCCTTTTTTCTTTACAGTAGGTATGGGACTCCCAAATTCATGAGAATACACTCCCTTGTCAAGAGACTCACCGGGAGGGCCGTTTTCCTTATTCGGGATTGGTTGCCTTTTGCGCACACCTAACCTCTCACTACGTTCAGTTTCTGACATGTTATCTTGGAAATAATGAAAGCAGAACCCTCCCAAGAGGAGGATCAGTAAGGCTCCCAAAACAGTTACCAAGGCCTCAACACTACCTTCCCACGATGGTGACAAGTTCAAGCCAAAATCCAGAAAAGACATACCTCTCTGAACGTACCTGCCTGCAGTTCTGAATCCTCCTTGGGGTCAAGGGGTCTCCGATGATGCCAATGATGTTGAAGTTTCCCGGGTTTCCGGCACCAGATGTCCCTCGCTACCGTCTCGCCAGCAAGAACGACGCGGCACACATAGGATCCTTCTGCAGAAAAGCTTTAATGCATCTTGAGAAGGAGAGCATAAGCTTACAAGATGGAGACTCCAAACGGCTAAAACCCGTCCCTTATATAGGAAACTGGCCCCTGCCTAGGACGTGTCAGACTCAGATTGGCTGTAGTTCAAACGGGTGAGGTGACGCCACGGGAGAGGCAGAGCACAAGGAGTGGAAATTCCCCTTGCACCTGCACAGTCTACATTAGAGTGCAGGATGTCGCCGCCATGTTGGAATGGCGGCAGTGAGTGCAGCTTCTCACATTCAGCAGATTGGGTTTGGGGGCGGGACTGTGCAAAGAGTAGGGAGGGAAGCTGGGTAAGGAGACAGGCTGTGAGTAGATGCAGATGGAGGTATCCATGTCATCCTGGAACTCCAAAAAAGCTGGGGAAGGGCCTAACTCATGCCTAAATTTCAAGCTCCCAGGAGCCACGCTTCTCAGGAAGGAGTGTACTAGGGCTCTGTAGGTCTCCCGAGGAGCACCCAGTAGCCTAGTTCCCTCATCTCCACCCTAGCGACGTCACCAGCTGGTCTGCAACTTGGGGAGAAAGAAGGAGCTGGCACTACCTTCAGCTATGGAAGTACCCTGAGAGCTTCCGATAGCTTGTGCTCATGATGTTGACAGTGGTAAGACCTAGTAGGAAAACTTGGTCTGGTGTCTAATGTGGACAGGTTTTGCTCGGTTTGAGGATTCTAACTATTATCAACCTTGGTCATTTTTTGAGATGCTACATGATTCGTTGGTTGGTAGAGCTGGGGGTGGCAATTATAGCTTTAATTCCTAACTTTCATACTCATTAGTAACCCCAACCTTGGGTTTCATCTGTTCAATCTGTTTCCTGTCTGTATAATAGGGGTAATAACACTTTGCAGAGATGGCCCACGCCTGCATTTGAAAACACCGTCAATGGAAGGGATTTCTTTTAAGAAGGCAGAAGAATTTGAATGACCTGGCTGTGAAGCTGAGCTCCTCCCTTTGTTGTGGGAACTTGAGCCAGTCACATCCTCTCTCCTGTGTCTGTCTTCTCTTACCTCAGTGGGATCAGAGGCATTAGCCTCTGACATAGGGTGTCCGCAGCCAGGGCTTAGGTTTAGATACAAACCTTCTCTTGTTAGTTAGTATTGTGTAAGTTTGGCACTAAAAGCTGCATTCAAGTGCCCACTTTATTATTATTGGTCCCCACTCATGCTCAACTCTGTGTGCGTGCATGCGTCCATTAGTGTGTGTGTGTGTGTGTAAGTGTTAATTATGTCCTACAGAATGGAGAGAACACAAGATAGTGAAGCAGAGGCAAAGATGGCTCAGTAGGTAATACACTCGGCATCCTAGTCTGGTGATACATGTTCAGACCCCTAAGGTAGGAGGTGAAAACCAACTCCACAGAGTTGTCTTCTGACACGTATGCTCCTGTATGTGTGTGTACACATGTGCACACACAACTAAAACAACAATATTTTTTCTTAAATGTTGAGGCTTATGAATCTGAGGATGACCTACCTGATGGTCAGTACTGGAAATGCCAATTCAAACATCTGCAACAGTAGGAACTTGTGGGTCTGGGAAAGCATATGGGTTGGTTGGTTTAAGGCTCAGGGATGTCAGTGAGGCGGGCTTGGGCTGCCCTGGGTTCACCATGAGCAGTGAACACTGGAGAGGGGGGGTGGGAAATGACCCATGGAAAGGCTAGACTGCAGTCATCATCTGCTATATGAGTCATTTTTCTTCCTGTTGCAACAAGATACTTGTGACAAATCAACCTAAGGAAAGAAGAGTTTGTCCTGGCTCACAGTAAATTTAGGATTCAGTTCATTACGGTGGGGGAGGCATGGCGGCCAGAGAGGGAAGTGGCTGATGAGACTGTGTTGGCAGTCAGGAAACACAGCTCACTTTCTCTTTTTTATTCAGTTTCTTCTGGGACCGGTGCCCCCACATTCAGGTTGAAGCTCTCTGCAGACACCCTTATAGGCACATTCAGAGGTTTGTCTCCTAGACAGCTCATATTGACAGTCAAGATTAATCCTATTTGCTAGACTTCAGCCATTCATTCCATGGATACTAAAAGGCATCCACTGGGTGCCAGCTACAGGGCTTGACTTTGGAGTGCCAGCTTGCATGGGTCTTCTCAGTACCCAGTACTGCACCTCACAATTCCTAAGGATCAGGAACAAGGCATGGTTAGTATAGTATGTCACTGTTCTGTGACATCTGGAGCCTCAGTTGGAAGATCCCAGGGCTACAAAGCAAAGACTCCTCTAAATGTTCTCCACCAGAGTGGTGCTTGCTGTCTGCTGAGCCCTGTCCTGGAGCTGCCCACCCAGCACCAGCACACTTCACCATGTGGCCAGGCTTCCTCAGCATAGGCCAGAGGTCCAAGGGTGAGCATCTCAGGAGCAAGAGCCAACAGAATCTGCATCTTTCCACAAACAGGCCTTAGAATTTGCAGGACGTCATTCTGCCATTCCTGTCTAACTATGGCAACCAAGCTCCCAGCCAAGTTTCCCATCTTTCTCATTTGGAAGAACAGATCGTATGGGATAAACATGCCAGGAGCAGCTGTCTCAGGGGACTTTGGTAGGCTACACATCAAGCTCACATCTGTAAGTAGTTTACAGTGGTACAGTTCACAAGCTCCTTAGCTGCAGAATACTTAGGAGTATAGCAGAACTAACTTCCACTTACCCTGGGATTCTGGGGGAAATCTCTAGCTGAATCTCTGAGCCTTGTCCAGGAAAGCCTAAGAGGAAGAGCTGAGTGGACTGGTATACTCAGGGATTTGCTGAAGACTGCAGCAGACACTTGGGCTTTGAGTTGAATGCAGAGAGAGGTGTGTTGTGCCATATGTAGGGTGACTGAGAGCAAGCTCTCAAATCATTCTTCTCTGCTCCCTGTGCCTCTACACACATCAGGCACTTGATGGGTAATAGCTGAAACTGAAGTAAGCTGCAGATGTTGAAGAGGAGACTAAGGGCTGGAAAGATGGCTCAGCAGATAAGAACAGCTATTCTTTAAGAGAACCCAGGTTCAGTTCCCAGCACCCACATCATGACTCACAATTGTCTAACTTCAGTCCCAGAGCCTCTGAGGGCACCAGGCACATATGGGCTACATAGCAAAACATTCCAGCAAAACACTTGTATACAGAAAGAGGGTATTCTACCAGGCTGTCATATAGCCTCCTGGGGGATTCCTGAGACAAAGACAGGCTAGATATTTCCTTTTTAAAAAGGGAAAGGGAAAATGTGTGTGTGTGTGTGTGTGTGTGTGTGTGTGTGTGTGTGTGTGTGACATGTGCAGGTCCTTCAGAAGCCTAGAAAGAGCATCATGTCCTCTGGTACTGGAATTCCAGCCATTGCTGTGTGGCTGCTGGGAACCCAGCTCCTCTAGAAGAGCAGCAAGTGCCTTAACCACTGAGTTGTCTCTCCAGCCCGCCACTTTCTTATTGCAGGAATGGAGTCATCTTTTACAGATGCTCCCTTTTCAATATCTCCAAGAGAATCCATAGGAACTGGCACCGCCCCCATCTCAGACACCTCTCTTTTCTATCTGAATGCCATGCTCCCTTGAAGGACTTTTGGGTTGTTTTTCCTTCCTCCTGGACCATAGTCCTTGCTCTCTACTGGTCTTTGTAGGGTGAGCATGCGGTCGCTGCTTGGGGAAATGCTGAGAGCGAGTGAGCAACAGGGCCAGGAGGGGAGAGAGGAGGAGAGGAGGGAATAAAGAGAGGGAGCGCAGAGAAATCGCTGAGTGTGTGCTCAGGGCCAGAGCCAAAAGTCTGTACTGCAAATTGCTTTTTCCTTCATGCATGTCTCAGAAAAAAAGGCCCAATTAGAATAACACCTATTGAAAATGGATGCGAAATTGCAACAGGCTGCTTATAAGGCCCGTCTCCACAGGCAGTAAGGGCTAGCTGTGAGCTTGAAGAGACTCCCTGTATGAGTCCAGCTGCCCTGAGCTCAGCAAAGATGAGTGGAAAGGGGCTGCCCCAGCACCCACCCCCAAAAGAACCCAAACCTGATGCATTGAGAGTTCTCTGTGCTGGGGTGGGATAGTTCAGAGCACTGAGACCTGAGACCAAAACTGTCCAGTCCTAAGTCTAAGAACAGGAACAGTATGATTGAAAGGAGACTTCTGGGGGAGACACCCAGCCAGCTAGAGGTGACAGAGCTGGAATTGGCATTCATGGCTCCCACCACTTTATCCTATTGCCTTGGACATCTCATCCTAGCCTTAGCCTGGGTCCTTGGTCCTGGTTTTAATTCCTACGTCCTAGCTCTGTGTGGTTTTCCTGCCAGACATAACTCGAAGAAGTAGGAGCCCTCAGAGACTGATTTAAACTCTCACTCTCATGGCCAGACTGAGATGTCCCTAGGAGGCAGTCAGAGATGGACACAGCCCTCAGCTGGCCAAGACAGTGGACGCTGGAGGTGCCTGCTGGCCGCCCACAGTGAAGCCTGGTGGTGGGTGGTATTCTCTCCACAGTTACCCATTGGGCTGTGTCTCATCTATCCAGACTTGGTTTCCATGACAACAGCAAGCTCCTTACCCATCCTGTTCATCCTTAAAAGATTCCCACCCCAGCTGTCTGAGCCCGGGCTCCTCGCCCAGCTGTCCTACCAGCCTACAGCTCCAGAGCCCAGGTTTAGCAGTGAATTGTCAAGCCGCCAGATAGAGTCTCCTGGGAGGTGCCTGGTAACTGGCTAGCCTTTGAAAACATTCACATGATTGCTTTTTAATTGGATTAGGAACACGCTCTCAGGGGCTCTCTGCTCCCATGTTGCAGCCATGTCCCCCCCCCCTTCAGGGGCTCAGCATTAGAGATCTTCCCTGTCCAATGTCTTCAGCCACAAGAGCGTTAATCAGGGCTACTGCAAAGCCAGTTATAGTCCCAGTGGAAAGAGAAAGCCTCCGATACCCTTAAAGAAGAGAAATATCCCAATGTGGGGATGCTCAGGGGCCACAACCCCTCTCTCCCTCAGGTAGCCCTATTTCTGGCTTTTCCACATCATTCAGGCCTCTCTTCCCCTTCCTCTCAACATACCGCCTCCTTCACAACCCTGCTCCAAATCCCCTCCCACCAGAAATTTTCCTGTCTAAATAATTTCTCCTCTGTCTTCTCACAGTGGCTATATTTAGTCCCTGTAACATGACTTGCCTTATGGTATATTGTACCAGGGAAGTGTGTGGGGGGGTATCCCTGAAGCTATTTATTTTCTGAAGTTATTTTTTGGTATGTTTTCTTTCTCTGCTGAAAAATTCTTCTAGTGAGTACATTCCCCCCCCCCCAGCATACAAGTCATCTCTTTCTTATGGAAACCCTATTCCACAAGCAGCTAGTGTTGTCTCCTTCAGTGATAAGAGTCTGGCCAGTCAATCATTAGGTCACAGAGGTTGGTTTAAAGAAGACCATGAACACATAGAGCCAATTAGAATTTCCTCTGGTATTCCTGTGGACACTACTGACTCCCTGACAGCTATTGATTCTCCCTGGGGCACTTACTTCACAAAAACACTCAGAGATGCTCACAGCTAGGAATTGTCATGTCATTTAGTTCTGCTCAATAAGATATGGACAGAAGTTGATGAGAGAGACATGTGGGAACAGATTCAGTTGCCGTGGCCTCCTTTACCCTAACCTTAGCTGATGCCTCTAAAATCCATGACCCCCCCAACCTGCATGGTCTTATCACAGTCATATAAGAGGCTGTCTGACAATGAAGTCCCCAAAAGACTGCAGAGAAGCCAGAGTGGGGTGTGTGTGTGTGCGTGTGCAGTGACAACATCAGCTACGCCCTCGAATCAAGCACATCATGCTGGATGTTTGGGCTGCCCCAGTATGGAAAGATGGCATTTCCTGTTTCTGCCTCAGCAAGCTTGCACTGAATTTCTTTCTCTCACTGAAAGAGACTTGAATGAAAACCTTCATAAGACCCAAACCAGTCTCTGCCTTCTGTCCCCTGACTAATCCGTACAATAAGATGCTAAATGCAGAGGTGACAAGCCATAAATGTTTCTTGAAGTGACTAGGCTCATCAAATTCTTAATAAAAGTCAGGTAAGAGTTTGAAAGACTTTTCTATACAAACCAAATCGATAAAAGAACAAAATATTCAGTCTGCAAAGGTCTCGAGCCATAGATGTCTCTGATGCGGTGCACAGTCCAGACCTCCTGTCACCAAACTGTTCCATCACACCTCCAAGAAGCTGACCACATCACTTCTGACTTCACAGCCTGTCTTTGTGATTACTGGGATCTGACTTTCTCCCTGTGCTGTGGGCCTAGAAACTTAAACTCTTCCACTGGTCTGCATCGCCAGTGATGACTCACTCTCTTCCAAAGTTCAACCTGGTTTAGCCCAGCTTTACCTAGTTCCAGGAACCATTTGAGCACTGTGTGTATCTTCCCAGTCCCACCTCACCAATGAGTGAAGATCTCTCTAGACTAGAGCATCTGAGGTGTCTGTACTTTCAGACTAGACACTCCCTGTGGGTGGGGCTCCCCTGTTAGATTGGGGTCCACATGCTACCTCTACTCACATAAATTAGACACTTTACAATTACCTGTCCCTTTCTCAGTGCCAAGATGAGAGGTGGGGAAGAGAGAGAGAGAGAGAAAGAGAGAGAGAGAGAGAGAGAGAGAGAGAGAGAGAGAGAGAGTGAGTGATGGGGAAACTTACAAAAGTCAGCCTTTCCTTCTGCCATGTGGATCCCAGTGACTGCACTCAGCTCAGTCTTGATAGTTGGGGTCTTTTCTTCTGAACCATTTTCTAGCCCCAAGGTTCTGCCTTATCGGACTTTCTTTTGTCTCTTGTATTTTGGCTATTATGTGGCAATGGATCCCTTTCTGTCCGATCCAAGTACACATGAGAGGAGACCCTGTGCATTTGTGGCCTATGGCTTCTGTTGGACAGGAAAGCCCTGTAAAGTTGATAAGTCAGTGGGAGAACGAATGTGCGGCTTGTTTTTCCCCGTTCCTCTCCAAAAGGTTCAGATATTTTCAGCAGCAGCAGCTACACAGTGAGTTCTGTGGAGAAAGAATGTTAACAGGAGATCTTCTAGAAGGAGAAGCGTTTTCAGAGTCAAGGAAAGCCCTATAGGAAGAGAAGGTGGCTTACACAAGGGGGTTCAGGGCGCCCATCAGGCATGAATGAGCAGAGCTTTCCTGAGCCATCAAGAGCAGAAAGAAAGGGAATAAGGACTGGGCCCCCGAGGATGCAGAGGCTGGCTTGTCGGGGGAGCTGGATACCTTGGGTACAGTTCAAGTCTGTATTTAGTACAAAAATCAGTGGAGAGATGGGCCAGACCTTGGACATAAGAGACACAAGATAAAAACAATGCTAATGATCCAGACATCTGCATGTGGGAAGAAGAGCCATGTGGGGAGACAGGCAAGCCACTCATCCGGGTAATGCAGCAGAGATCCAGTACAGGGTGTGCCTATGGAAACAGGAGGAATTGGGGTTCAATTGAACAACTCCCCAACTTCTACACAGGCTTTGTTTCCTTACATAAAGGTGGCCAGTAGACTGGGAGGACCTGGTCATCCAGGAGACAGTGTGCCAAGGGTCATTTCCTTTGGAATGTCCCACCCATGTCCCACATAGAACAGGGGGCTTTAGCTACTCAGGACTCTCTTCATTGGCAGTAACCAATCAAGAGACTTAGAGGATATGAATGTTGGGAGCAGTGCTCTAAGGCCCAGGCTAAGCAAGATGGAGAACAAGAGAGAATTGTGGAGAATTCTCAGCCTCCACAGTTTCCAGGCATCCATATCCCATACCAAATAAGGAGAAAGATGGGGCACATTTGCACAATAATTCAAGACAGGATCTCCATAGCAACAATTACCCAAAACTCCACTCCTGACAGTCGCAACAGCAGGAGCTAGCAAAGAAGACATGGGGGTGGGCGGCATGTGTGGGGCTCAGAATGGCTTCCTTTTATCCTTAAATGGAAGGAGGGCTAGGCTGGTGGCAGGACTCAAGGCATCCCAGAGCCCGACTAAGCCAAAAGCAGGGAGGGCAAAGGATGAGCGACTCAGGGGGCCTGCATGAGGAACACTCCAGGAGCATGTAGACGAGGCATAGGGAATCATCCCTCCCATGACCCACCCTTGCCTCTAGAGGTGTTGGGGTGGGCTGAGGATGAAAGCCAACTTCCTGGGACCTTAAAGACCTTGACTAGTTCAACTGATGAGATGGGAGAGGACTGAATTCTAGCTAGCTCTGCTCCATCTCCAAAGATCTCTGTGTGACTCCTCAGTTTCCCCCACAGTTAGGTGTGTGACCTGCTTTCAAGATCTGTTACAAAGCTAGGCAACTATCAAAAGACAGGAAATTTTGGGTTTTGTTTGTTTTTGTAATGAAAGTAGAATTCAGTGCAGACACATGGTGTCTGTACTGCTTGACAAGATGAGCCACACCCAAGGCTGCCTTCACCAGACAGAGACAGGTAGGCAAGGACTGGTGTAAAGAATGTGGCGGGAACCTTAAGTGTGGCCAGAGAGGAACCAGGGAGACTGGGCCAGGTGGAGGGGGGTGGCTCAGTGGCTGGACTGTCATCTGCTTCCTACCAGCAGGCAGATGGTTAGGCTGGCAGAGTGAGCTCATAGGCAGGCAGTTATGTGCAGCCTCCGATGTTTATTTTCATGTTTAAAAAAAGGAGTTTGGCTCGAAAGGGAAAAGCATTCTGTTTTCCTCTTGGAACGCTCTAAGTGTAGCTCTTGCTGGACCCTCCACACGGGTTTTCTGTGCCTGCTAGTGCTTGGGAACCACTGCTTTTCTCATCTTCCGGTTCAGTTTGCTTTCGTGTCTCGGGAGAAAAAAGGGGAGCTTGGTTTGTTTAAATCTTCATTTGGGGCACAAAGAAAAAAAGCAGGTTGAATCTTTCTGCGGCAAAGAAAAATGCTCGCTCCACTGTGTCTTACCGGCAGTGGGAACCACTCTCAGATACTTAAGAATACTGTACATGTCTCAGCCATAAAAGTGTCCTTCATGGTATGAAACACCATGATGGTCCATACTGAGTCCCCCCAGGAAGACCTTACACTGACTTACTGAGGTGAGGGGGGTAAGTTAGGACATAGCTTTAATGCATTTCCGACTCCAGGCACCTTCCTTCTCTCCAACTCGACACCCCCCATCTCCCTCCCACTCCATGACCATTCTTCCCAAGCTCACAGCTGACTTTCTTCCTTTCTCTTCTGAGTAGGAAGAGGCAGGTGCAAGAGAGAGGCCATTTGAGGCAAGGTAGCTAAGCCCTTCAGTGAGACTTCTTGGAGTAGATAGGCTTCAGAGTGTGCCACAAGCCAGGTATGTCCTCAAGTATACAGAAATCTAGTTGGATCAGGATATCTAGAAGTGGTCAGCCCCCCAGGATAGCCTCCTCCTGCTGACAAATTTCAATGATGGGCCACTAGGATGTATCTTTTAAAATCATATAGATGGAAAGACCCAAGTACAGAGATTGGTAAGATGATTCTGTGGGCAAAAATACTGGGCAAACCTGATGACCTGAGTTTGAACCCCAAAATGCGTATTTTAAGAAATCAAAGTCAGCTATAATTGTATGCATTGGTGATCCCAACACTTCTGCAATGAGATGGGAGATGGAGAGAAGAGAATCGCCCAGAAATATCCAGGCTGATGAGCTTGGAGTATTCAGCACAGCACAAACAGTAAAAGAGAGTCTGCCTCAGCTGGAAACAAGGAGAGAGCTGGCCCTCAAAGCCAACCCCAGACCTCCACGTGTACTTTGAAGAGTGAGTGTATCTTCCCCTCTCCCGCCACACTACTAATGATGACCTGCATCCAAGACCTCTCAGAGCCTAATGATGTAAAGAAAAAACATCTCAACCTTAGAAAGGAGCAAAATCAACACCCAAACAAATGTGCAACACCACCATTTGTTAAAGAGATATGTGTTCAGTCCACAATGTGGTACCACCACTTACTCACAGAACAGAACAAAAAGCACTGGGCAAAGAGGGTGCACAGCAACCCAAGGACCTCTCATGCTGGTGAGAATGCAATTGCATTATAAACAGTCACTATAGAAAATAGTCTGCATTGTTTCATACAGTTAAGCTTAGGCTTACATATGACCCAGCAACCTCCCCTGTAGGTATTTGCTCAAGAGAAATGAAAATTTTTATTCATACATGCATAAATATCTATACATGAATATTTATGTTGGATTTATTTATAGTCACCTCAAACTGGATACAACCCAAATATACCTCAACCACAGACAAAAATAAGAATTAAAAATGTGAAACTTATGATACAGCTCAGCATGGTGGCATGCTCCAATCACTTAGAAACTGAGGCAAGGAATCACTTGAGTAGCCTGGGCAACATAATGAGACAATGTTTCAACCAAACCAAACCAAACCTGTGGTTCCATCTAACAGAGTAGTACCTGTTTTTCAATTAAAAGAAATGAGTTACTGACAGATGAAATGATATTGGGAGCATTAAAATCATTGTGAGAAACCAGATTGAATTGTATGATCCCATTTATTTGACATTAAGGAAAAGACAAACCAAAGGGTTAGAGAATAGCTCAATAGTCATCAGAGGTCAAGGGAAATAATGGAAAGTTGAACTACAAAGAGATTACTGGAGGAGGTCTTTCCATGTAACTCTGAGCATTTGTCAAAATTCATAATGCCATACACCCTGTCCTAGTCAGGGTTCCTATTGCTGAGACAAAACACCATGACCATAATCAAGCTAGAGAGGACAGGGTTTATTTGGCCTACACTTCCATATCACTGTTCATCACTGAAGAAAGTCAGGACAGGAACCCAAAAGGGATAAGGAGTCTGCAGGCAGGAATTGATACAGAGGCCATGGAGGGGTGCTGCTTACTGATGTCCTTATTGTGGCTTGCTCAGCCTGCTTTCTTTGGAACCCAGGGCCACCAAGGATGGCACCACTTACAATTGGCTGGGTCCTCCCCCTCAATCACTAATTAAGAAAATGCTCTCCAGTCTTGCCTACAGCTCAATCTTATGGAAGAACCTTTTTCAATTGAGGTTCCCTCTTTTCAGATAATTCTAGCTTATGTCAAGTTGGCATAAAACTAGCCAGCAAGCACCCCCAAAAGTTAATTTTACTGTAAATTTAAAATAGAAATCAAAATATTTATTCATAGTGAATACTTTGGTTATAGCTTTTAAAATTGTAGGGGTAAAATGAGACAAAAGTAACATGATAGCCAGACACAATGATAATCAACTGCAACCCCATCATTCCAGAAGCTGAGATAGAAGAATGACATGTTGGAGGCCAGCCTGGGCTACAGAGGAATATGTCTCAAAAATAAAAAAAGCAAAAATAAACAGAATTTTAATATATTATATGTATGTATATATAAAAACATCTATAGTCCCACCCATTTTCCAGGATGAAAGGAGACACTAACTTCAGACTTTTCCAACAATAATGCTATCAAAACTCGAAAATAATTGAATCAATATAAAGTGCTTAATTTCCAAACTAATAGAAGATATGAGTACAAGAAGAAAAGCAAATGAAATGAGAGGTTTCTTAAAGCTCACTAAATAAAATGGTAGAGATAAATCCAAATACATTCACTATCATGATTGAGGAAGATCCACAAAACACAAATAAAAAGATTATATTTAATAACTTCAGCTACATGTTATGTGCCAAAATGGAGGACATGGAAAATTTTCAAAGGGAAATGGGTTGAAGAACCATAAAGAAAAACAAAGCTGGCCTAGAAAAATTAACATGCCATGGGAAAGTGCAACTTGCATTAATTGCTAACCCTGCAGGGTAATGTGGTGGTGGTGGGGGGAAGCAGCCTAGCTAAAGTGATCATCATATGAATTTGAACTTTTCAAGTCAGTAAATTCAAATTTCTCTATGTATGGGAGGTTGGTACCTGTGGGTGCATCTGTATGGTTTTACATGTGAAAGCTGGAGGTTGGCATCATGTGTCTTTACTGATGACTCTCCACTTTATTTCCTGAGGCAAGGTCTCTCACTTGGACCCAGAATTGGCTGGTTCTACCAGTCTAGCTAGCCAGCTTGCCCGTGGAATCCATTCTGCTTCCTGAGTACTGGGATCACAAGTGGGCCACCTTACCCCTCCGTCTGGTTTCTGTGTGGGTACTGCTGGTCTCAGATATAGTCTGTAAGCTTGTACAACAAATACCTTATCCACTGAGCTGTCTTTCCAGCCTCCAAAGTTATTTCTAAAAAGGGATAAGGAAGTGAAACCTCCCCTAAATTCCAGTAATAAAAATATTTATTAATCCATATAAGAGCTGATTTCAAAAGATACCCATAATAATCCATACTTTCTGGTATTTATGTCCTCATAGCTCCTCCCATTTTGGATCTGAATTTGAGTGGTGACCTGTTTTATACATAAACTGTGGCAGAGGAGAAAAGATGTCAATGTGTGCTGTTGTAGAATATTACTTTAACTAGGCAAAGATGTGTTACATTTGTTTATGCTGCCTTTGTTTAATTATGTAAAGATGTGTTGCTGTTTTGCCTTGCTTGCCCAAGGCACCTGATTGGTCTAATAAGAAGCTGAGGGGCTGGAGAGATGGCTCAGCGGTTAAGAGCACCGGCTGCTCTTCCAGAGGACCTGGGTTCGATTCCCAGCACCCACATGGCAGCTAACAACTGTCTGTAGTTCCAGTTCCAGGCAAAACACCAAGGCAAATAAATAAATAAATAAATAAATAAATAAATAAATAAATAGATAGATAAATAAATAAATAAAAAGTTTTAAGAAGCTGAACAGCCAATAGCTCGACAGTAAAGGGATAGGCAGGGCTGGAAGGCAGACTAAGAAGCTTGGCATGGGGCAGAAAAAGGAGAAAATGAGGAGGAAGGGAAGGGAGATACCCAGGGCCAGATAGGCACAGAACAAGCAGAAAAAGCAGGGCATACAGAATCAAAGAAAGGTAAAAATCCCTGAGGCAAAATGTAGATGAAGAGAAACTGGTGTGGGATGTTCTTTCTGTATGCCGTGAATATCATTCATTAATAAAGGAACTGTCTTGGCCTATGGCAGACATCTTAGAAGTAGGCAGGGAAATCGGCGCATGGATGGGGAAGAAGGTGGAGTCAAAGGAGACACGATCCAACTACCTAAGAAACAAGATGTAAAGAAATAAGTAAGCCACAGGCCACATGGCAAGACAGATTAATGAAAATGGGTTGAATTAAGATACAAGAGCTAGCTAGCAATATGCCTGAGCCATAGGTCAAGCAGAATGTAATTGATATAAGCCTTTGTGTGATTATTTGGGGCTAAAAGAATTCTGTGTCTGAACCTTTGGGCTGGGCTGGAAAGGCTGGCTGGGACAGAAACTTTTTTTTTTTAACTTGATTTATTTATTTATTTTATTTGCCTTGGTGTTTGCCTGGAACTGGAACTACAGACAGTTGTGAGCTGCCACGTGGGAGCTGGGAATTGAACCCCGGTCCTCTGGAAGAGCAGTCAGTGCTCTTAACCGCTGAGCCATCTCTCCAGCCCCACTGAAAACGTATTAAGAGCTAGTGGGAGGACAAGCATGAGGTAAGGCCAAGCATTCATTACTGCTAAGTCCGTGTCATGCTTTGGGAGTTGGTGGGTGGCCCACAAGAAATCCTGCTACAGTGTGCCAGTTCTGAAGGTCCAGTTACTTTCAATGTTGCCAGACCCAGGACTTGTTAAATGTCCCCCCCCATTTACTCTTCCAGCAACACTTAAAATATGTATAACTGTATTTTCCATTTTCTAACTGAGGATTCAGGAAGAATGTTACACAGCTATTCAAGATAGAAGCTGGGCTTGAGTCTAGGGTTTCCATGCTCTCACCCATTGCATCATGTGGCCAGAGGAGAACAATCAGAGATGGAGAAACACATGATTCAGATCAAATACCTATGCCCTCCTTCAGGGGTGCCTTTTCTGTCTTTCTTTCTTTATCCTGTTCCAGAGGAGGGAGGGAATGATGGTCAGGTAATTAGGTGGGGACATAGTTGAGCTATTACAGTTTGGCACATTTCAGAATAAGCACAAACCAGTGCACAGCTGTTGTTTGAAGACATGTAGATATTACATGTAGGAACTGTCTTTTTTTTTTTTTTTTTCTCCCCAGCTGAAGTGAGTTCCTGACAGGGAGTGTGTCTTCATCTCTGCTGTTACCAGTGGGAAAGCTGGGCTTCATGCAGTGGTGAAGGTCTGAGTTTTGGGGACTCTCCTCTCACCATAGCCCAGGCAAGCTTCTGGAATGTCACCCAATATTCATAGATACGGGAGGAAATGGCTCCTAATTGCTCCTGAGAGAGATCTTCTGGTTAGAATGTATCGCTAGATCCATCCTCTAGGGTTCTCTGGACTCCAAGGCCCCATAAAGTCTCTTTCTCCAGCTTCATATGGGCTCTGGGCCTTTGGCTGAGATGCCCTGAGCACATCAGGCTCTAAAAGTGCTGAGCTCACTGTGATCCCTGGAGAATAGAACTTGGCCCAGGGGGTTGATATGCAGACTTCAGAACCATGGACAGCTCTGCTATCCCGCTTCCTAGGGGCGGGAAGACGATGGGAGGCTGGATCCTCCTCAGGTCTAGCACTGGAACAATACAAGAATCCATGAGTCTGGTCTCATCATTTGGCACAAGAGGAAGCTCAGAAATGGAGAGAGACAAGTTGTCCAAGCTCACTCATCAAGTCAACAGGGAGTCTACTCCTGTTCAGCTGGTCAAGGCTCTCACATATCTCACTTCTCAGCAGCCAAGCCAGAACTTAAATCAAAGTCTCCCAAGTAGAAAAAATTTCATGCTCTTGGGAATAATCAGAAGAAACAGGAAATAAGGGAGAAAGGATAAATAAGAGAAACTGAAGGAGCATCTGGCCCTGATGAGAAGGTCTGTGATTTGGCCTCTAAATGCAAATTTTTTGGCAGGATCTTCCTACCTCACCAAGGTGATGTGGCCTTTCAGAAACATTTTTTGTTACTATAGCAACCTCATCCCAAGTTTTATCTCCATGGCAATTCATTAGAGTTTTTCACTCTCTGGTGTGCATACATGTGAATGCCTATCCATATACCACGCCCCAAATTAATGCAAAATCAAAATCACATTTGTTTTTGAAGTGGAATCTCTAATTATTCAAATCTTCAAGCCAGCAGAACAACAAGGCACATTTGAAGGTAGGAAATACCCAGGGCATAGAGGTTCCCAGAACTCTTTGAGGCAGCTCTACCATTTCACCTCTATTAAACCTCTCTTGGTCTTAGTGCACGTAAATTCACATGTGGCCATAAAGAATCCCTTATTCCTTGTGTTCCTGCTAAGTGCCCTGCTCATAGCAAAGGCTTGGGGTTGCCTGTCCTGGGGAGAAGTTCTAAGTAAGGAGAGAAAAGCCTGGGGCCCTTGATTGCTACCTCTCAGAACACAGAGGTGTCCCTCCTTCTGCATTTGCCCCTACCCCTCACTTGGAGGCAATCCTGGAGCTAGTGGTCTAGGTGATGTGTATCTAGAAAGGAGGTGTCCACCATGCAAATGCTGCTTCCTCTCCTTCTGTCTCCGGGCCTCAGTTTCCTCTATTTCATGATGAGAGTATTATGCAGAAACCTCAGCCACACCCTGCAGAGGAGGAGAGATACTTGACCAGTCACAGATGAGCTGTGACCAAGCTCTATCCTGATAGCCAGAAGCTGCATTCTGACAAGTCCATACTACAAGAAGAAGCATGCCCAGGGGGTAGTGCTTTAGCAGAAATGTTTATGGGACGCCAATAATGAAAGAGGCTTAGAAGCAGCCAGAGAGAAGAGACCATTCTGTGGGCATTTCCAGGCCTGGCCCTAAGACTCTGAATTCTAGAATCACTTCATCAGCCTCCTTCTCCATGGTAAGAGAGAGATTGCTTCTTTTCCCAGGCTCTCTGTACACCTCTGGCTCCAGCTTCCCCCCATTGCATCCTTCACTCCCAGCCTGTGCCAGTCACCTCAGTGGTAGGTAGTCACATAAATATAGTGGAGCAAAAGAAGACACCAGATCCTGGCTCTGCAGCTGCCTGAACAAACCTGGTGTTTTGTCCATTTTTTTTTTTTTTTGAGCATGCATGGTCTCATCTGTGAATGCTAACCTCTAAGGTTGCTTTGAACACATTAAATGTGAGATGTTTTGAAAGTTTGGCTCATGTATGGGATTGGATGAGTGATTGCAGATTCTATCTGGAGGCTTGAAGGTTCTTCCTGGAGAGATGATCCCAAGAGAGAAGTGAGAGAGAAGCTTGGTCACAAGCTTCCCAGCTACCAGGAGTCATCAGCTAGGCTTTCATATCAAAGTCCATCAGCAAGCGGGGGTGGAGCACAACCAGAACCTTTCCACTCACCTGGAAACAGAGTGAAACCCAACTGCAGGGGATCAGGTGATGTGCGCAGAACGAAAAACTACAGTACATGTGGTGCCGGTTTCCAGCATGAGCCTGTCACTGTATAATGCTAAATGAAAACAGTCACACATTTCAAACTGTTCATGTTCAAAATAGCACATGTACTATAATATACTATAAAAACTTTTTTAAATTAAAAAGCTCAGTTTTCTTTTCTTTTGTTTCTTTCTTTTTTTTTTGTTTTGAGTCCTAAACATACAAAAATAATTATTACAGGGGTAAAAACCTGACCAAAGGAGTGGGGTTACTTTTTGCCCATTCTCATGCTCTCTCTGTCTCTCTCTCTCTGTCTCTCTGTCTCTCTCTCCACTCTTGCTGTTGCTATAATGTAAAATTTGTTGCTATAATGTAAAAATTATTATTTATGGAATAATTTTATGAGAAAAAAACACACCGAGTGTGACCTCCACAGATTGTACATACTGGTCTGAGCTGTCATCTGAGAACCTAGCATGGCTTTGGGGCTCCGTGGTTCAGTGTCTCTGGCTACCATGACCACACCATCCTCTGCTGTGCTGTCCTTGAACCTCACATGTATCATGGCAGAGATGCATGGACACTTAAAAATGTTTCTTTTCACTTAGTTCACGGTATTATTGACGGCTTCCAGACATTCTCACTTAACATCACAGCCACTTGGAGGTCAGCTAATGTGCTTACAGACAAGGAGACTGAAGCTTTGACAAGATGAGCCTCTCTCTGGCAGCTAGGAAATCTGAGGCTTGTCTCTTCAGTCCCAGGCCCTCCCTAACCCTCCACCCCATGGCCAGCCTTTGCTTTGTTGTTCTATGAGCTGAACTACATCCCTTAGGGTGCCTTCCCTCTCAGACAGGCCTAGCATTGAGGAAGGATCACCTTCACCAGAAGGTTATGTGGTTGGCAGAGGACACAGACCCCATGAGGTAGGGGTGGAACCATTTCAATCATCCCTTCAATGTTTCTGTTTTGCCCCTTTATTTTCAGAAGACTTGGAAGTGGCTGTGGTTGGCCAACCTGTGTATACACAGAACCCTGAAGGTGGGGCTGGGGGGGGGGACCGTAGCCTCCTGCTAGGCCTCCCGCTTTACCTCTACCTTCCTCTCGGTCCTCATGGCTGCCTGCTCCACCCCATCTTCCCTCTGCCCCCTCATATTCTCTCCTTTCCTTTTCTCTCCTAGTCCTGTTTTTATTCTTGCTTCCTGCTCTACATAGAATGGAAAGATGGACTTGTATGGATCCTGGCTCTGGGTCACGACAAGCAAAATGAGGATAGAAAAAAAAACCCAGAATGAGAATTCCAGTTGCTGGAGCCCTTGGCTATAGGCAGCTTGGAGCAAAAGGTGGTAGCATCTCCCCACAACCTAGTTCTGCTCGTCAAAGAACCACCAGTGAGGGCAGTGAGGCCGCTGGTGACAGACACTGGTCTCTTTTGCTCTTTTTCTTTCCTTATGGAAGCAGTTCTGTCACCCCAGGCTACTGCTAATCCCATGTGGTACTGGGATCAGTGGAGGGTAGGGCTCTGTCACAGCTGTGTACTCTTCTGGGGGAATTTGGACAGGCAAGAGGGGGAGGGAGTGGAGGTGTGGGTGTTAGCACTCCCAGCTGTCCCTTGCTCCAGGATCAGAGGACAGGGTATAGAAGATTTGACTGAGGTCCAGCTGCCTATCCCAGCACTGGTGCTGGTGCTTTAGGGATGGGATGCTGGAACTGGACTCTTGCAGACCCCTGGTCCAGGACCTGACCCACAACAGATTTGCTGGTTGATGCTAGTTGAGAATTTCTTTTCCCGTAACAGCAACAGAGAGAGTGTCTGCTTCTCTTACTCAGCAAGGTCCTAGTGTGTGACTAGAGCAGCTTCTTTGGACCTTTATTTTTGCATCTGTACAATGGGAATGTTAATGAAGTCTTCGTTAGGACAGGAAGTCAGAGCTTCACAAACTATGGACTTAACAAAGTGTTCCCATTCTGCTTATGGAAGAACTTTAAAAATGGCACAATGTGGCATGTATATAAATTATTTTTATTTTTCTGCTCAGGGTTCTCATTTCAGAGAGTCAGTTCCATTTTATTGGGGGAAGGAGCTCATATATTAAATGGAGCTAATGGCAATGCTGGTCAATTTTTTTTTTGACAAAGATACTTTCTCATTTTTATTTATGACAGATATCCCCCAACCTCTTCTGATCAGAAGTTCTTTGAGACAACTCCATCAGCTTTAGCCAATCAGAGAATAGAATCATCTGATTTGCCCATCCTGCGAATGGCCCCACAGATAGCATAGGTTTCAAAGTGGCCATTAAACAGGCCTGTGACCTTGTCAACGTCAGCCACATTCATCTGGATGGATGTGTGGTCCTTGGCACCAATGATTCGATTGCTCACAGAGCATTTCCGCGGCATGTACAGGTCCACGAACTCACCGGCGTCGTTCTGCATGTCTAGGCCGTACCTGCTCACTAGGCCACAGGGAGCGCAGAAAGGAGCTGGTCAATTTTTTTATTTTCTGTCCCTTAAGTGCCAGGCCCTGTGCCGGCTACACCACACACACACATACACACACACACACACACACACACACACACACACACATATCACAGGAGCTCCAGGTTCTATCACTCCTATGGTGTAGACAAAGAAACCGAGGCACAGAAAGGCTGGGCTATGTCTTTGAAGTCACAGAGCTAGGGAACAGAACAGTGAGGGTTTCTCAGACATGGATCCTGCGTTCCTCCTTGCTGAATCCGGGAGCCTCTGAGATTTGACCACTGAATCATGAGCCAGCCTCATGGGGAGAATTCTTGCTGCACAAGGGTTGGGGGACAGAGGAAACACTGTCTTCCGAAGTGCTAAGGCTTGAGATTCTGATCTTGGGTTGCCTTTCTCCTGGAGCATCATAGCTCACTGGTTTCTACTTCAAATAATCCTTCCTCCTCTTGTCTGAGGTTCACATAAGGCAATTTTGTCACCCCCCCACCCCTTTTCTGGGCTTCAGGAATAAGAATAGTTACAAATGTGACAGCTCTTCCTCTCCTGCTGGAACCTGCGCCTGCCTGCTATTTCTTCCTTCAACCTGGCCTTTGCATGTACCCTCATGAGAAAGTAAACACCCTTGCACATTTACCCACAAATGCATGCTTGAACATTGTGGAATGGGCAGCCAAACATCCACAGTAAGCCTGGAGTGTTGTTACATGCATATAAATCCAGCACACAGGAAGACAGGAGGATTTTGAATTTGAGACCAAGCTGGGTTACATGGGGAGACCTTAGAGTTTTTGTCTCAAAAATCAACAAAACACTCATGATAACTTCTCAAATAGGTCTCTGTTTTAGTGAGAGAGACCCTACAAGGCTTTTCCACTAGGGCTTTCCTTTGTTGGCGAATTTAAGAAGCTAAACTCCTGAACCACCTCCCTCTTGTTACGTTAGTAGCAGACCATTTTGCTGCAGGAAGTTCTCAGTGTTCGTTGGAATCTGGCCAGGCAGACATCTGAAGCCCTTACTTTCCCCAATCCCTACCTCCCTCTTTAGAGGAATTAAAGAGACTTCTGTGAGGTGGTCTAAGTGGGATTGTCCTGGCCACTAGATGGCCCAGACTCCAGGCACTCATGCTAACTCCTGCCAAGAGTCCGGAATCAGTGTCCAAGTTGCCCCTCATCTTCCAAGCCCCTCCCCACCCATCAGATAGGCTGCCAGAGACAATGCTAATCATCAAAATCCCAATATTCATTCCATGGGTGCGTACGGCGGGATGAGTGTCATAGATATTTAACAAGAGCTCTGTGATACCTTTCCTCACTGGCCTGTCCATCTCACAGACGTCATCTCACAGATAAATCCCCATGTGTGACTGACTGAATGGCAGGATGGTGGAAGGGACATATTTCCATATCAATAACTCCACAGAACTGTGTGGGAGCCAGGAAGAGTCTGCATCCTTCAGACACATTTTTGTTAAGAAACTCCCCACCGACTCCTCCTCTTCCCAACTGTTGCCAAAAAGAGAAGGTCCCTCCTGCTTCCCATCCTAAAGGCAGGGAAGGCTTCAGCCATCTTCTCTCCCATTCTCCTTCGTTTCCACCCAGCTTCAGAGAGTAGCAAGAAGGACCTGAGCTCCTTTTCTCAGAAACCTTTCCAACTACTGTATGCTCGACTGGCTAAGAGGGTGCATATAGGTCAGAAAGCCGCTTTCTCCTGGGATGCCAGGACCCAGTTGTCCCTCAGAGCAAACAAAGGCTGCATACAAATGGCCTCCTTCCCTTCCTTCTGCCAGTAAGCACCAAGTCCCCTCCAGAACTGGGCTTCGGGTCAGGAGAGAGTGGAGGTACATTTCTTGATGGGAGGGTGTAGTGCCACGAAGAAACAGCATTTACAAGCCATGTAAGGGGCCTGCTGTGAGCCCATCCACCTGCCAAAGGAGAGGCAAAACAAACCCTTGGAGGGGACTTCTGAGCTCAGTCTAGAATTTTTTCTAGATCCAACCCCTACCTGCCCAAATTAATTTGTCTGATATGTATTATTTTATTCGCAGCTCTTGGATTTTGTTCACTTTCTTTTTCCATTTTCACTTTATGAAGAAGACTAAAATTTCTAGTGATTTAATTAATCTCACCAACTATCTGGTTGCCCCAAAGGATCTGCCTCCTCTACTGCTGTAGGAGAAGAAGAAAAACAGTTCTTCATAGGAAGAAAAAAATCCTTTTTCTCTCGTCTTGGTCTGAGAACCCAAGGAGCTCTAGAATTGTCTTGACCCGTAGCTCCTTACAAATTGGGGCCAGATGTAGGACACACACACACACACACACACACACACACACACACACACACACACACACAGCACAGCACAGCACAGCACAGCACAGCACAGCACAAATAGAATGTATCAGAAAATCCGACGGCCATGGCTTTATTACAAAATTTATTCTCAGATGCAATGCGAGATCAGCTGCAAAATTTCAGAGACCTTTCACCTCTTTCCGTGCTCACCTTGGTTGGAACTAGCTCCCACCAACACTCCCGAAATCTCCACGAGAGTGACCTCAACCCCGCATTGCACGCTCCCCTCCCCCAGCTCCCACCCCTCAACTTCTCTTCGTAAAAAAATCTGTGACGAACCGTGCTCCCCGGGCCCTCGCTGGAGCGCACACAGAAGAGAGTCCGGTATGACAGTCCCTTCGCGAACCACAGCCACTGAATCCCGCGATGTCCAGGACAGGGCGCTGGCCGCAGAGGGTGTCTAAAACCTCGAGAAAGAGGATCTGCGTTCCCTTCCTCTCAGTGCTGCGACGCTGGCGAGGGTGGCCGGAGCTCAGTACAGTCCTAGGATGGCGGCGCCCACGTCCTTGGAGGGCCTGCGCTCCTGCATCAGAAAGTTGATCATGCTCTCGGACTTGATGAGCAGGTTGCAGCCCAGGAAGAAAACGCCGAAGACCACGGTGAGTGACAGCACGCAGAGTACGGCGATCTGTGCCACGCGCGACACCCACAGGCTGCGTTCATCGGGCGTCCCCAGCCCGGAGGGGACCCCGTCGCTGGCGGTCAGCGGTGCGCCCCCCGGGCAGCAGTCTAGCCACGTGCCTAGACCGTGGCTGTGGTTCCCCAGGGCGGCCCGGACGTCACCACCCGCCTCTTCCAGGCCACTGTGGTTCAGAAAGCTCGCGTTCATTGCGGCGCGGCGCCCGGAGCCTGGGCGCGCGGTCCAAGGCGCGCCGGGGAGCTGACAGCGTCCGCGCTGTCGGGGACGCCTGGGGGCCTCTCGATCGCCCTTGAGCCGGGAGGAGTGGAAGGCGGGAGGCGGCCCACGCGCTGGCACTCTCGGTCCGCCTACCTTCCTGGCGGGAAACGGGCGTCCGGGAGCAGAGAGCAACAGGCGGCGCGCGAGCTGTGGAGAGCCAACAAACAGTGCGCGGCAGTCGCCCACGGAGATCCACGCCAGCCTTGCTGCCCCGCCCCTGGCAACTGCCGAGCTCCGCCCCGCCCTACCCCGCCCTGCCTCAACCTACTTGCGGAGCTCAAACTGCGGGGACAAGAATTCCTTCCAGAATGCAGCCTACGCAAAGCTGGCTGGAAAGGGTCAGAACGTCCAGACAGCTCCAGCCCTGCGGTCAAGTAACCTTGACTCACTCTGGGCAGCTGCTGTGCGTTCTGCTTCGAAAGCCGGCTCAAGGCTTGGAGGTCTGGAGCTCTCTTCCATTCTATTTAAGGCGCGTGCGGGGAGGCAGGGGTGGGGTGGGGGTGTAGCTTTGGTCCCCGGCGTTGCTCACATCACTGGTTTGGCTCTGGGTGGCCAGGCTGTGCCTCACTGACCCTGCTAGACCCTCTCAGCTGTTCCGACTGAAGGCTGTCGTCACAGCCAGGAGAGCTCTTTGTCTCCTATTTTATGTCTGATCCCACACATCACCCCTACTTAATACATTCTTAAAATTAAGTCATTTGAGGGAATTTCTATTATTATTATTATTCGCTTGCTTAATAGAAACAGTCATTATAAATGACTTAGAAAGCATTAACTAGCAAAAGTGTGTGTGTCCACGCGTGCGTGTGTACCCTCTAAAATTGCAAAACCCTGCAGTCTGGGGTGGGTCAGTTATTACCTAGGCACAAACTCCTATTTGTGTTCCATACTGCAAACGCAGTGTCTTGCCTTGTAGTGTACGTACCATTTTGTACTTCAAGTATCCGGCCCAGACAGTCTGTGCTTTCCTTTTGGCAGCAGGGTTTCTTCAGAGAAATGCTTAGTTATGTCCTTTGCTCATTCTTCCGGTCAGACCAAAGCTTAACCTGGACTTGGAGCCCATGTCCTTGACTCCATCCAGCAGAAGCCCAGATGCCTGGACAGGGAACAGGAAGAGAGTTATGGGAATTTTCAGGGCAACGCTTATTCCAGTGAGCATGATCAGCACACATGGGCCAGTGTTCTGTTCCATAAGCCTTCAGTTCTTCCTGCCTGGCCCCTACCCTCTTCCATCAACTCTGAGGAGATTTCTCTAGATAACTTAGTGTGGAATGAGGGACCAGAGATGTTTGCCTTTGACCTAGAGTGTGAAGAAAAAAGGGAGCTTGGGCTTGTGAAGTGAACGAAGATCGCCTGAGGACAAGCCTCGGCTATTCACTGGTTCTGGGACAAGACTTAGCCAATTGCCCATGTCTGACTGAAGCCAGGCAGAACAGGAAGCTTCACAGCAGACAGAGCGGGAAAGCCCTGGGCTGACACAGGAAAGCTTTAAGCTGGTTCAGCGGAAGAGGGACATAGTGGACTTAGTTTGGAGGAACATATTGTTTCCCTTACTGTGTCCTTTAGGATTTACGGACAAAATTAGGGGAGCTGTCAGCTGCAGGGCAAGCTCAGGCCTGCTTGCTACGGGGACTTTGTTCGGTTTCTTGACTACTGGTTTTATTTTCACATTAAGTCTGGTCACTGTGTAGATGTGGGTTCTCAGGCTCCTCCAGTCCAGGAATAGGGAGCAGTCCTGTCTAACGGGAACACCAGTCATTGCTCCCTACCTGTCTGGAACCATGAGTCTTGGCAAGATTGGTCACAGTCTGATGTATATGAACCCTCAGGATTCTCTCTCTTTCTCACCCCCTGCCCCCACCCCCTTGTAGGTGTGGGTATAGGCCAATGTTTGGTGTCTTCCTCAACCATTGCTCCCTCTTTCCACACCCAGGACTAAGGGTTGAACCTAGTGTGACTGGACACATGAAAGGCAAGCACTCTATCATGGAGGTATATAGCTCTAGTCCCTTCTATTCTATTTTTGAAACAGAGTCACTCAGTCCAGAGCTAACGGATTTAGCCAGGCTGTCTGACCTGTAAGCTCCAGGGACCCTCCTGTCTCCGCCTCCTCAGCACTAGAATTCCATGGGCACTGCTTTTTCTCATAGTGCTGGGGATCCAGACTGGAGTCCCTGTGCTTATGTGGCTTTACTGACTGAGCCACTTCTGGGCCCCTGAGCTCTTCATTTTTGTGGGAACCCTGACAGGCAAAGGCATTCCTTATCAATGGCTGTACCTCAAATTCCTCCACATGGAGCAGACACTCATTGCTCACAGGACCTGAAGGACAGGGATCGGGAAGTATCGAGGCTGGGTGGCTCTGCCACAGAATCCCTTACAAGATGGTACTCCAGGCTTTGACTAAGGACACAGTCATCTGAAAGTTAGGCTGAGGGCAGAGGGTGAGCTTCACAGATCTCTTCATCTTAGTCAGGGTTTCTATTGCTGTGAAGAGACATCATGACCATGGCAATTCTTATAAAGGAAAATATTTAATTGGGGCTGGTTTTCAAAGGTCTGGTCCATTATTATCATAACGGCAGGAAGCATGACAGCACACAGGCAGACATGGTGCTGGAGAGGTGCTGAAATGACTACATCTGGATCAGCGGGCAGCAGGAAGAGACACTGAGCCATTAGGTCTGGCTTGAGCTTCTGAGATCTCAAAACCCACCGGTGACACACTTCTTTCAACAAGACCACACCTCCTAATAGTGCCACTCCTGTGAGCCTAGAGGGGCCATTTTCAGACCAACTACTGCACTTCCTCAGTTGGCTGTTGGCAGGAAGGAAACTCAGTCCTTCACATCGGCCTTCCCATGGGGCTGTTTGACTTCCCTCATGGCCAAACTTGGAGAATGTGCTAGAATGTGAACTACTGGTATAAGGGAGAGAGAAAGAAGAGAAACTGAGGCTGCAAAATGAACCAGGTTAGCAGCTCCCATTGTTGTTGAACACTCTTAAACAGCAGGCCTTGGAGAAAGAAGTTCTTCCAGGGACTTAGGAAAAAGATCTTGCAAAGTCACAGCTGGTAGTGTGTGGTACAGGCCATATAAACCTGTAAAGCCCACAACCCAATCCACGTTCTTTCCAGCACTTGGTGTATGTGGGTAGGTGTGTGTATGTTGCTGTAAAGGAAAGATGAGAGGTCCAAGGTATAGGGTGGAGCCTCGGGAACCAGGAGCTGTTTGTCACCTGGTTTGTCACCCTCCTCCAGAGAGAAGGAAGCAAATGCCTCTGGGCCCAGCTGCCACCCACATGGGACTATTTTTACTCTCTACCTCAGCCACAGTCTGCATCTCTCAGATCTGGAAGGGCCATGTGGACAATCTGGTCCCCAAGAGAAACTGCCAGGAGCCACACAGAGGCTGTAACGTCCTGTCCCTGCAGCTGTTAAGTTAACCTTTAGCCCTCTGGCATGTGTGGGCCATGAGGGTTGGCAAGTGCTGCTGGCTAGCTGAACCACGGAAACTAAAATGTCCTCATGAACAGATATTAGAAACTATATGAACTGTAAACAGAATAAATGCAGTGTTCTATGCACAAGTGAGTTATTGTAATAGAGGTGAGACCAGTTAATTTGCATATCCAATTATACCTTCTCTCCCCTTTAAAACTGTATATAGCTGACCATAGAAAGACAGTGCGCTTCAGAGAGGCTGAGAACCCACAAGTGGAACTTATTCTGCGAAGCATTCCAAGCAGCCCTCCCCGGTTCCTATGTACATGATTCATTACCTTAGCAAGCTCTTAGAAGCAGGCAAATTTACCTTCTACCCAGTTCCCGTCCAAATGGTCTCACATTTCCAGTTGGCAGACAAGGGGGAAGCCAAGGACATTTTTACTGCATTGGGTGCAGAATTAAACACCAGTTGTCTTGTTCACCCCTTGGACACATGATGATGCCACTAGGGTGCCAGCCCTGTTCTGCCATGGGTAGAGGGTAGAGGAAAGCCCTCAGACTGTACAAGCCAATGTAGCCTTACCTAAGTAGGCGGGAGAAGGACCTGGGGAGAAAGAACAGGGACAATCTAAGCATTGCGCGATAGAAAGCAGATACTTTTGTCATGGGTATCAGAGACTTCACCTCACCTTCTACCATCTACCTGATTGATTGGTTGATTGATTAAAGATCTTGCTATAGTGGCCTGGCTGACTGAAATTCAAGATGCTCCTTCCTCAGCTTCCTGGGTGTAGGATAACAGGTGAAACACTATGACCAGTTGGCTGATGTTTTAGAGAATATTAGAGTTGTAGGGATCTAGACTCTGTTTCTGCTGGGTTCCCGTTTGGCTGTGGGATTTTGGACAAGTCAGCCATCCTCTGTAGGGTTTTGATTGGTTCATCCATTAACCAGGGAGGCTGGGGAGACAGATGTTTAGTAAGTGCTTGCCTTGCCAGCATGAGGACCTAAGTCTGAGCCTTGCAAACCATGTTTCTAGAAACATAGGGCATGTTGGCACATACTTGTAATACCAGAGCTAGGGAGGCCAAGATGAGGACCTCTGAGACTCACTGAGCAGTTAGCCTAGCCTACTTGATGGGTTCCCACAAGTGAGAGACCCTATCTCAAAAAAATGGGGATGAATAGTGTCTGAGGAACAACCTCTGAGGTTGATCTTTGACCTCTACGCGCGCGCGCGCGCACACACACACACACACACACACACACACACACACACACACACACAATCTTCATTCAAACTTTCTTTACAAAAACAGATTAGTGGACCAGGCAAGTTGCTGTCTGCTTCCCTGTACTGTGTATGGAGAAGCATGGTGCCCAAGGCCTTTGTGTGGTTTGTCCCCAAAGTGCCTGAGCCTCATGACCCGGTCTGTAGGTGAGGAGGTTGGTCACTGTCTGCAGTCCTCAAACTGTCCTCTCCAGAGCAGGGGTTCTGCAAAGTCTGCGACACAAGGGACAGTGACCCAAATAGGTTTCTTGGCTGCAAGACTTCTCAGGGCTTTAGGCATGTGGTATGCTTTGTGAGATCCCTATGGGAGACTTGGGGTGTGGCATTTGACAACAGAACCTCCAATATCAACTGATATTTTGTGCTATGAAGTGTTACCTTCAACACAGCAGGGGTTCTCTGTAGTTCCTCTTGACCCTTGGTTTCTTTATGCAGAACACAGATACTGCTGCATAAGTTAAATAAGGCCATGCCAGGAAACAGGCCTGGCACAGCACGTGGCACAGAGTAAGTGCTCAATAAATGCTGGTAGCTATTATCTATAACGAGGTCCTTCCTTTCCAGCACTGACATTCTGTACTTCCAACTGCAGCATGTAATTAAACTGCAAAGCATCTGGCTTCCCGAGCAGAAAGAACAAGCCTGGAGGAAGGAAAAGCGGGAGAAGGCTCCTTCTGAGCTGCCCATTTGTGCACCAGCCTCCCCATCAGCCAGTACTACAGGGAATGGAGCAAGATGCCAGCCCTTAATGACAGGGCTTGAGGAGCCTGTGGTTCCCTGTTAGCGGACCCTTGGGGGATATTTGCCAATGCAGACAGCTGGAGGGAAAATCAGGGCCGTTTTATGGTTGCTGAAGTTTGAATAGGGTTGGAAAGTCCCCAAGGGTCCATGTGTTGACGACTTTGTTCCTGGTGTGGTGGTACTAGGAGACGGGAGAACCTTAAACAGGCAGGGCCATAGACTAGGCATGATGGCTCGCACCTGTGAAACCAGCATGGGAGGGGTGGGATAAGAGGTTCAGGCAGCTGATCTCCCATATGCTCCAGTAAGCCTGGGCTACAGAGTGAGGCCTTGTCTCACAAAGACTAAAGGAAGGGCTGAGGGTGTAATTCAGCTGGTAGAGCATTTGTATAAGGCCCTGGGCTTGACATCCCGCATGGTAGAAACCAAGCATGGCATTGCAGACCTCTAATTCCAGCCCTGGGGAAACAGAGGCAGGCAGATCAGAAGTTCAAGGTCGTCCTCTCTTTGCTACCTGTCAAATTTGAGACCTACTTGGGATATATGGTACTGTGTCTCAAAAACAATAAAAAGGGGTGCCACCTCTGGGAAGTCATGGTGCGCAGGACAGCCCTCCACCACTAGGAGCTCAGGCTACAGAGGACATAGGAACTTGGTAAGGACAAGCTGATTAAAAATGATAGCCAGGGGCAGAGAATGGGTGCTGGGCACCCAAAGGAGAGGCCAATACCACAGGTTCAGTTTGTTTCCTATGTGTCTTAGTGATGTCAACTCTGGCTTGAGCATGAGAAACCATTCCTGGGCCTCATGAGGACATCTAAGAGTTCATTCAGCACTGAATCTCCAAGGTAACAGGATGGCTATCAGATACTGGCCCAAGGAAGGACCAAGCATATAGTGTCTCTCATCATTTGCATCAGGATCTGTGAATACAAGAAGTGATTCCACATTGGGTAGTTCAGGGAAAGTACCTGGTCACATCATGACTTTAACTGCTATAGTTTATTGGATTTTCAAAGAGCCAGGTCCTTTGTGTGCAGTACCCATGGAGGCCTGAAGTGGGAGACAGACCCTTTGGAACTGGAGATACAGCTGGTTGTTAGTGGCCATATGGATGCTGAGATGTGAACCCTGGTCCTCTGTAAGAGCAGCTAGTGCTCTTAACAGCTGCGCTGTCACTCCTGCCTTTGGTTAGATACATTTTATAATGTTTCATTTGAAAAGGGACCTTGCGTCTGAAAATAGCATAAAACCACTATCCCAAGAAAGTGATTATTTAATACCATAAGGGTTATTTTCAAAGGAAACACACCAGACATTTTTATAAGACAGATCAGTGACAAGCTGATGGACCAAGTCTAGCCACTACCTATTTTTGCAAAGAAAGTTTATGACAGCACAGACTCATTCACAGATGCATTATCTGTGGTTGATTTTGAGTCAAGATAACAGAACCAAAGTTCCAACAAAGATCTTATTGTCTACAAGGGCTAAAATAATACTACACAGGACTTAATTTTTTTAAATGGTTGCTACCTCCTGCTTCATAAAAATTTTAAAAAGGGACCGTGGTTGGAGAGATGGCTCAGCTGTTAAGAGCAGGTACTGCTCGAAGTAGCTCTGAACACCAACCATGCCAGTGTTGCTAACAACCTAGAATCATCTGGAAAGGGAGTCTCAACAAGAAATTGTCTGCTTTGGATTGCCCTATAAGCATGTGTGTTGTGGGGGTTGTCTTAACCAAGTCAACTTAAATGAAAAGATATGCCACTGTGGGCAGCTTCATTCCCTAGGCCAGGGATCCTGAACTGTTTAAGAGTGGAGAAACCAAACTGATCACAAGAGGATGACCAGGCAGCATCCACTTCTCTCCACTATTCACTGGAATGTGATGTGTCCAGCTGTCTCAAGCTCTTTTCATGGTGGCTTCCCAGTAGTGTGGGCTGTAACCAAGAACTACAGGCTAAAATAGTCCTTTCTTTCCTAAGATGTTTGTTGTTAGGGTATTTTAGCCACAGCAATAGAAATAAACTAGGAAAATACCTTTGGAGAGGCAACTAAGCTCAGGAACGGTTTTACCTTCATCTGATTAGACGCCTCAATGCAACTATCAATTAACAGAAAATGAAGACAAAATAAAACTGGAAATTTATCAAAAGCCACTTCACAGACTTGCAACATGTGATGTGGTTACTTAAATAACAAACTGCAGAGCTGGACATCGATGTTCAACGGTAATCCCATCAGCATTTGGGAGGCTAAGGCAAGAAGGGGACCATACATCTGGAGTTAGCCTGGGTTGCAGAAGGAGTACTTGCCTCAAAAAAGAAAAAAAAAAGATAAAAGACAATTTTGTAAATATGAGTGTCCGTGAGTAGCCGCTAAGCCCACATGTTCAACTGAGATCCGGGTGGGTTCAGCTTTAGGCTGTCTCCTACCAGCTGGGAGACTTTGGACATGATGTTTAGCATCTTTGAAGCTGATTCTTAGGAGTGCTGAGAAGATAAATGGATTCTCTGCTGACAGTGTTGAGCATTGTAGCCCTTCTAGCAGGGCTCATTGGGGTTAACATTTGTTTTCCTGGGAAGGCTCTTCTGCCTCATCCCATCCACCCTCACTTCCTGTCTGCATCTGTGTTAACTCTGCTCTCTTTTCCATCTTTACAGAGCCATTTACCCCAGTGTCACACCTGTTGACCAAGTGCTAACAGGCTAGCTACGCCTGTGATGCTGCAGCAACTGGCCCCATAAATCACTTAGCTTCAGGCAAAGTGAATGGGAGATTTATCTAAAGATAACCCTGAGAATCACAACTCTCTGACGCCATTCCCAGCCATCATCAGCTCCACAAACAGGAACTGTGATTGTCTCTTTTACAAAGCTCTGGGGACACAGGGAAGTCTCCTGGTACTGATGGACCAACAAGGTAGAATCAGAACCAAAGAGACCAAAGCTTAAATCCAAGCTGTACCAAGTATAAAAGGAATGGCAGCAGCCAGCCTAGGGGGAGGCTAGGGTATCTAAGGTGCTCCTGGAAACCTTGGGCATGGGCTGCGTCTGTCCTCTAGTGGCTGCTAGCTAGCACAGCAAGTATTAGCTTCAAGAAGTTTCTGTTATGTTGTGTTTCTCAATTGTGCCTGACCCTTAACTGCCCTTTCACAAGCTATATTTTGTTTAATTATAGTAATTTCTAAATATTTTTCAGCACCCCTTTGAAGTAAGTCCATCCTATTATAGGTAAGTCTTTTTTTCCTTTTTGTGAGCACACAACAGAAATACTCTCAAATGTAAGAAGGGATACTCCCTGATTCCAGACAACAGAGGGAAGGGTGTATTGGATCCCTGAAGAGTTGCCTCTGGGACTGGATCCTGACTCCACACATTCTACAAAGGCTTAGTGCCTCATAGAGGCTGTGCCCCTATGTCAGGGACCAAGACCCTGGCTTGAGCTTCTGGGCCTCTAGCTAAAGGCTCCTGTGGGAACTTACTGAGAAACCAACCACTGAGCCAGCACGATGTTCTCCCAAGTAGAATAGAATTCTCCCAAATAAAATAGATGTTCTTCCAGGCAGAATAGATATTCTCCCAAAGTAAAATAGATGTTCTGGTTTGCTTCACAGTAACAGAGAAGTAACTCTAAAGAATAGAATAACAGGAACATTCTGTGGCTAGGTTATTTAGCAGTCCTCCCATAAAGGTAGCTCTAAAGAATAGAATAGCAAGAATATTCTATGATTAGGTTACCTAGTAACTCTCCCCTGAAGCAAGACCAGTCACCTTTTTACCCTGCCAATATCCTGCTCCCCTGGCCAGCTTCCTACAGGTGTTTGAAGATTGCCCCCTCCCCATATTCTACTATATAAGCATGTATAGAATCGTAATAAATCGCAGCTTGAAAAGGCTCCCATTTGTCTTGCTGCCTTCCTTTGCATCTCCCTTCCCTTCATTCTCTCTCGTAGGTGGTCTCCTGTGTTCAAGTCCTGCGGGTTGGGGCAACTGGCGCCTCAGCGTGTGGCACGACCATTCCTCACGAGAGAAGAACATCCCTGTCGGTAGAAAGTCCAAGCGCTTGGTGTTCATCATTCTCTCCAGGAACGCCCGGCCCGGAGAGAAGCCTATTGAGGTATGGAGGAGTGATAGGGACGAAGGTCAGCTGGGTTAGATTGCTGAACCATGGGACAGGACATTTCAGCCCATGACCAATTTGTCAAGAACATTAAAGAGGTACTGAAGACGTGAGGAATGCGGGTTAGTAAAAAGGATTTTAAAACTTTCTTTAATCATCTAAATGATTAATGTCCATGGTTTCCACAGGAGGGGACGATTGATGCAAAATTAAAAAATAAAAAATAAAAAAGGGTAGGTAATTGTTTTCAAGATTATTATAATGCCTTTAGACCTGAGAAAGTCCCCGTTCAGGCATTTTCTTATTAGAATTTAGTGAATGATGTTTTAAAAATATATAACAATTCCCCAGATATCCAGGCAGTTATTAAGGAGGGAGGCATTGAATACGAATCACTTATTCTACCAGGATTTTAAAAATCCTCCAAACACAGAGAATTAGGGCTAAAGACAAAGTAATTTTTTTCTCACAGAAGCAAGTATGCTTTTGTATTTGAATCACAGTGTTAAGGAACTTTTACAGTGTTAATGTATTGCATTTTTTTTATACTTCCTGGCCTGAGAGGACAGGTCTGATACAGGTGAAGTGCTGATGGTGTCGTTAAGTTAACTCTTAAAGAGTATGAAGGTAGGAAGAGCATGAAAAGTTTTGATCAAGAATCCAGATGCCTCCCAACACTTGGGAGATAGAGCTAGATGGATCTCTGTAGCCAAGGCTACACAGAGAAGCCTGCATTATATCTAGCTTCTTTTCTCAGCATAATGTTTTGGCATTCATGTATGTAGCATGTGTTAGTATTTTCTCCTTTATTATTTCTAAATGCTACTGCATGAACTATATATTGCATTTTGTTTGTGAACCTATAATAGAGGAGTAGATATTTTTATTTCTCTTGGATGGATTCCAAGAAGTGAGATTGCAGAGTCATGTGGCAGCTTATGTTTCTTATATACTTGAGGAACTGCCAATGTTTTCTAAAAAGGCTGTATTCTGGCCTTTAGTTTCTGGTATAGCCAAGATAGTAGGCATGTTATACCATGTCTCTTATCTTTTCTTTAGAATTTTGCTACTGTACCATGAATGTGGGTTAGTTACAATCTCTTATAAATACTGCCCTGCTAAATTGTTCTGTCTTATTGCCTGGCTGTATTAAATGTAATTCCATAAAGATTTAGGCTTAACTTACAAACATTTGGTATCATACAGTATAAAGTTTTAACACCTTATGCTAATATAACCTCCATTTCAGCCTTGTTACTACCAAGCCCTAGGCTTCAAGGCTCAACCGCAGCAGGAGCCTTCAGTTTGACCCACCTTAGGCTCTTGAGACCTGGGCATCGGGGGTTTTAGCATAAGAATGAAGGCCAGGCTCCAGGCCACATAGGTTTCAGAGCAGCATAGACTCTGGATATTCATGACATTCGTGGGTGCAAGCCACTAATTCAGAATGTACTTTTTATGTGCTCAAAAATGTGTAGTTTTAATAATTACTATCCTTCCTCCAAAATCGATTGACTTTTTAAAGACTCATTCAGTGTGTTTTTCCAGAGTTATTTCATTATGACCTTTAAAGAATGCTAGAAAATGCTGTGCAATGGTGGTCTCTCCACCACTTACAGATGTGCAAATCATAGCAGCCAAATCTGCTCAAGTGGCATAGTTTCTAGCTGTACAGCTGGCCTTAATACATATTCTCCTGAACTATTTAATCTGTTCACTGATAATCAATATGTGGCATGATTCCTTGGTGTTAGTTCCGCACGTAAAAACAAGCACACGCCAGCAAGACCACACATGGTGTTTATTTAAGAGAAAAGTCCCAGGCAGGTAAAGAGACAAAAGAGCAGAACAGAAGTCAGGGGACAGAGAAGGGCCGAGAAGGCGCTTGCAGCAGCTTTTAAGGGAAGGGACATGCATGGGTATGCATCATGGGTCCAGACAAGTGCTTCCGGGTCCAGACATGTGCTTCCGGGTCCAGCCATGGTCCAGGTAGGTGCTTCCGTACTCAGTGCTGCAGGGTTTACGTAGCCACACCCAGGGGCATGCCTCCATGCAAGGTGCATCCCACCTGAGCCAGTAGGCTCAGCTAGGGAATGCCAAGAATCCTTACATATCACCCTTTTGCTTATTATAAAAAGAAAACCAGGTTTATGAGGGCGGAGCTGTCTCTGGCTGCTTCTTGCTGACATAGGACGGAGAAAAGATATCTGCTGGATTTGGAGATGTTTGCTGGATTCCTTAGTTGCTTGTAGATTGAGGATTTGAGTCACAGGAATTTGTTTTTTTGGAGCTCAGAAAAAATCATGAGTTAGTGAGATAACTTTGGGAAGTGATAATATAGTGAGTGGTGTACTCTGCTAGTTCTGGAGATGGAAAAAGGTTCTTGAGAGGGGGTAGGAAATGGTCTGTTTTACCTGCATTGACCTTGTTTCTTTTGAGCTTGGGTGGGGGATCTGTTTTACCTGTATTGACCTTGAAAATGGCTCTTGAAGCTGTGGCTGTGGAAGTGGGGAGGGTTGAGCCAAAATACTTTGGAGCTGTTTGTTGACCTTCATCTTAGAAGCAGGTTGGAATGGAAAACTCAGAGATGGGGGATTTTAGAGGAATGATTTATATTTGGTGGTCCACTTGGGAAACTGGAACTGACAGGTTGAAGCAAAGTGAATAGAGGCGGCTAGAGCAGTTGGCAGTCTGAATTTAGGCGAAATGTTATTTGCTTTTTATTTTGACAATGGAGAGGCTAGAAAGAGAAGTGAGACCTCAAAGTTATTGCCTGCAGGACTGAGAGTCTATGGCTTTTAGTGTCCACAGGGAGGACTACTCAAGGCCCCTCTTTGCAATGAGGGTGGTCAGTTTAGGGAAGCCTTGGCTGCATTAACTGCCTAAGGTCAGACCTTAGATTAGCTGGGAGTGATCTCTGTGTAATGTCTCTTTGCCGTTCCGGATTAGGAGACATTCACTTAGACCAGCATTCCCTTGATGGAGTCTTAAACAAGGCCTGAGCTTGCCTCTGTGAGGCTAACAAGAGCAAGGCAGTAGCCGGCTAAACAGCTTGTCAGCAGCATCTCTCCCGTGATATATCTTAAAAGCCAACTTTTGACTGGAGTCTGCCTGAGGTCTCTTCTCAAGGTCTAAGTTTTAGCTCCAATGTCAGGTTAAAACAAAACAAAACAAAACAAAACAAACCACATACTCAGGGATTTAGTATGAGCTGTGTCTATAATTTAATTTGAATTTATCTGAGAAAATTTGCAAACTTTTGTTATCAGTTGCTCTTTGTAGAGGGAAAACTGGATTCATGTGGCCAGAAAGAGAAGAACAGAAAGCTGAAAAGGAAAGTTTAGCGTTGAGATATGAAAAGAAATAGGAAAACTTTTAAGAACAGAGAGATAGAAGGTTTAGAGTTGATGAAAAAAGAAAAGATAGGAAAAGTTTTTTTCTGTCTGCTCATTGCATGTAAAAGTGAACCCACATAGATTATCGGGGTTGGTGAGCCATTAGATGGCTATTTTGAGTAATCTAAGGGGTAATTAAGCCATTTTGTAAAAAACAGATAAGCTTGGTAGTATCTAGATAAAGGCTGAATGGTTTTAATGCTTCCACCCTGAACCATAAGGGTTAAGATGGAGCTGCTGGCTGGCTGGCATTATTTCTCATTGTCGGAAATCTAAGGGAAGTGCATTCCCAGCTGCTTGATCATCACCAAAGCACCACTGAGTCCTCAGGGAAACGGATCTAGGCTAAAAGGTCTGTCAACTCTTTAGCGCTCTCCATCTCGACATGTCCCCTCTCATCTGCACATAAACCTCGTGAGTTTTATGTGTCAGGACTTTACACAATGCAACGTGATCGGAAAAACCCGTCAGCTTTTCAGAACCACGTGCCTGCGACCTCTCCGTGGCGCCACTGGAAGGTGCCAGTGTAAATCCTCTCATGGGACCATGTCCCTGGACGCTTTGTAGTAATGGGAAAAAGCCAAAGCCAGGAGTGCGTGTTTGTTTCGGGTGGGAGAAGCACTTACCAATTAAATCCACTGGTGTTTGAATAGCGAGCGCTCTGAGCAGAAAGGCGTGGCCTTGTAGTGAGCCTCGGGATCAGGCTTTTCTAGTTTTTTGTGCTCAGGAGGGAACTTATCCGAGTCACGGCACCAATGTTAGTTCCATGCATAAAAACAAGCACACGCCAGCAAGGCCACGCATGGTGTTTATTTAAGAGAAAAGTCCCAGGCAGGTAAAGAGACAAAAGAGCAGAACAGAAGTCAGGGGACAGAAAAGAAAAGAACCGAGCACGCCCTTGCAGCTGCTTTTAAGGGAAGGGGCGTGCAAGGGTACGCATCATGGGTCCAGACAGGTGCTTCCGGGTCCAGCCATGTGCTTCCGGGTCCAGCCATGGTCCAGGTAGGTGCTTCCGTACTCAGTGCTGCAGGGTTTACGTAGCCACGCCCATGGTCGTGCCTCCAAGCAAGGTGCATCCCACCTGAGCCAGTAGGTTTAGCTAGGGAATGCCAGGAATCCTTACACTTGGCCCTTTAGAAACAGCTAGTTATATTGCGCCTGTGAGTAAAGTATGTCAGCTTTCATTAAATATACAGACTTTTGTGGGACAGAAGTCAGCTACTCTATGTGGGATATTTGCAGGCTCATTCTGACCTTCCTAATAAAGGCAATGCCCATGCTAATCAGCTTACTGAGTCAACATATGTTATGTTTAATGCATTTGGTAATGTATTTTAAGTCCATCAAAGATTTTATCTTAATGCTGAATCTTTGAAATTTCATTTCAAGATCACAAAGGACCAAGCCATTAAAATAGTCAGTGTCCTTTGTGTACAGAATTTCTGTCAGTAAACTATTTTGGAATGAATCCTCGGGACATTTTGCTCCTAATCATATTTGGCAGAGAGATGCTACTCATATTCCCTCCTTTGGAAGGATGTTCTATGTCCATGTTTCTCTTGATACTTGTTTTCATCTTATTTTTGCCTCTGCACATTCTGAGAAAAAGGCTAAGGATGTTAAAAGCCTTTGCTTATAGAGTCTCCAAAAGTAATGAAAACAGATTAAGTTTTGCCAAATTTTATGCTGAAGACTGAGATTTCTTATAATTTTTATGGGTCTGACAATTGTGTGGCTAGGTTAGAGAAGGACTGGATGTCACGAGCAGAATCCCGGGCATTTCCCCAGTGGTCAGCTGGAGACGAATCGGACAGAAAGCCTAGACACTCAATGGCGGTTCAATAACCTTTTACTGATGCTTATTCAAAATACACAATCCACATCAAACACATTAATCACACATTAATATGATCACACATTAATATACATTAATATAATTATACGACCTTTTCCTC
>PVIH01018266.1:0-39082 GCA_004025045.1 Sigmodon hispidus | reverse complement strand
AAAAAAAAAAAATTCAGAGGGAAAGATGAACACAAAGAAAATATAGGTGTAGCAATCTTATTTGTATGTCTACCCTTGATAAGCCATGCTTATCATTCTTATCCTCTATATAGTTATTGTTAACTCTTCCACATTTTAAATTCTTTTTACTGTGTTTTTTTTTTAATAAATACAAAATAAAGGAAAAAAAAAAAAGAAGAAGAAAATAAAAAAAAAAAAATATTTGTTTTACCTACTAGTTTAATAAAAAGCTGATTGGCCAGAAGGCAGACAGGAATTATGGGCAGGGCTACCAGACTAAGAAAACTCTGAGTACAGGAAGAAGAGACACAGATGCCACAGAGTCACTGGAGCTTCCAAGACATGCAGAGGAAAGAAGTTGAAATGCTGCTCTGAGAAAAGGTACTGAGCTGCATGGCTGAACAAGATGGGTTGAGTTCAGATGAAGGAGTCAGCAAGTTATATGCCTGGGCCTTAAGTCAATCAGCATAAAAATAATATAAGCCTGGGCATGATTATTTGAGGCTAAGCGGGGCTGAGAGAGACCAAACCTCTGGACTAGAACAGAGAGTCTAGCCCAGAAATGTTTTACAACATGTATACAAGTATACAAGACAGTGGAAATAGTTACTGTGAGGAGCTGAGGAAAAGCCCTGAGAGAATGAAGTCCTGTGTGAATGTATACTGTAGACATAGGTACAAGTAGGTCAAAAAAACCTAGCAGCAAACCCATGGGAAAATGGTGAAACTCAGGAATGGCAAAGTCTTCCTCTGGTCTATGACCATGAGTGTTTGCTCATCTGTACACAATAATCCCGCCTCTGTGTTCACTTCTATATCATAAAAACAGTGAGCTTCCAGAATGCTCCATCAGAGAGCAATCTACACAATCCCAGCTTTTCTGTCCATGTAGCTATCTGCCACACCTTTTCTCTATTTCCTCACTTCATTGACAATGCAGTTATAGAATACATAGTCCCCTGGTGTTTGGTCTCAGGACTAGGAAAAACAAAAATAAAAAAGATAGGTCTCTTGGTAAGTGTTCTTGTCATAGTAAAATAAGTAAATAAAAAGTTAAGCACTACAGAAAGGAAAATGTGATACTAATGACTTCAAATTTATAAGCAAAGGAACTAGATATAGGAAAGCAAGGCCACTTGTCATTTCAACCACAGATCTAATTGGCACCAAGCAAGACTACAAGTGAAATGTGAACCTTTGTGTTTCTTTCCCTATGATGTTTCTATACACTTTATATAGTACATGGGTGCAAAGGATAAGTCAAAGTCACCATCTTTATTGTTCATTGATCAAATCAAAGGAAAACTTAGGTTAAACAAATAAATTCAAACCATCTCTGAAGCCACCACACCAAAGCTGGCTTGAATCTACTGTGCTCTGATCTCCAGTTCTGAATCAACACTAATTCAAGAACTCACATTTCAAGGCTGATCTTTCTGAACATCTCTTCATATTTGCAGGGACATATCCAGATAAGCAAGCATGCGTGCTCAGTGCTAACTGAAAGTCAAAAAGCCCAGTCCTGCCTGTCTGAGATGGAACAAAGCAAGTTTTTTGTCATGATTAATTAATATTTATATATTTGTTACATTTTACTTGTACCCATTGTAGATGTTTAACTAGCCAGTGACCTATCATGTAGTGAGTCATTAAGCTGATTGTTCTAAATGTGTCCATGTTAATGTGTTTAGAATTTCACATAGAATAAATGTGTGATTTGTCATAAAAAGCATTTTGTCATTTTAAAAACAACTTGGTAAAATGTATGCAGCAGATGAGCTCATTCAGGCTCTAGAACTACTCCTTCAGTCTCGGTGAGTCCCCATAAGCACTGGTTAGGTGATTCCATGGGCCAAGCTCTCCCGGTGTCCTTGACCTCTCTAAAATCCCCACAGTTCCTCTTCCCCTTTGTCTCCTTGGGTCATTTTGATCATGTCCTTTTTCTTCTCAACATTCCTCTTATATCCTCCCCCACTCACTCAGAGACTCATGTTCTTTGTCTCTTATAGAAAGAGAGAAGAAAGAAAAAAGGAAGAAAGGAAGGAAGGAAGAGAACATGAGTCCATTTCATGTTCTCTAACTCCCCCTTTAGATGACCAGATGGCTTAAGAAGATTCACAGAACTACTAAAATAGATCACTGTGCTATGATTTTTTTAATGTGTGCTTACTACTGAACAGGTTCCAGACTAGCAACAGATCGTACCCACATTAACCCACAAATTCTAAAAATAATTCTTATCTACACTGCACCTTAGTTATCTAAAATATAAAAAAAAAGTAACAAGTTCAGGGAGAGAGAAGAAAACCAGAGTAAGTTATATTAGTCTAACCTTTTCCATTCTTCAATATATATCACATATTTATTAATAAATACTAATAATGTCTTTATGAAGAATCAATGTCAACATTGACAACAGATTTAGTTATAGAATGAGCCTTGGTACCTACCTACACATGAATGAATTTTAAAAATGTAAATAACAGAGTGCTACTCCACCATAAAGGAGTATTAATATGGATGGCCCTGAAAATGATCTTGTAATCATATATTTTCGCTTACAGACACAATCAAAGGGAAGATATGAAGTTATAAGATAAGAGGGACAAGTTGGGGCAGAAGAAGCAAGAGCATGCAGGGTAATGTGGATTAGACATGATCAAAGTATGTAAAATGCATGTGAATATGTCATAACGAACACTATTATTCTGTATCACTAACATGAATTCCTTACAATATTTGGATGAAATAAAGAAGATACAACAGTGCCTCTGGGCTTAGCCATTGATTCCATGACTAAATGAGACATTTGGAATTTTATCTAAGCAAACATTTTTTTAGGTAAGTATCATGGATCCGAAGCAAAATATGAACACTCAAATGGAATTTTCTTTTTCCCACATTGTAGTTTTCTTGTCTATTTCCACAGTTCAGCGATCAGCCTTATATTTCTTGAGGAACACTGCTTAGAACAGTAAGTTTCATTTCCAACTCCAGTGATCACTCACAACTTCATAGCCTGTAGCCTCTGCCAGGAAACAAGGCAAGCATTCCTTCTCAAATCACGTGCAGCAGACTGACAATAATCCAATAGAAAAACCTATTAGCTGGGTCTGCATGACACTCCTGGTATCCATGGGACCCACAATTTCTTTAATGTAGATAATAAATCCAGACCATTTCCTTCCTCAATTGCTCCCAATATGGCTTCACCTCTAGGACTGACTGTTCTACTAACCTTTTGATGCTACACTTTTTCACAAATGCTGAATCACTCTCTAATCTTTTCAATGAAACAAGTATGGTACCACTCAGTGAAACAGATCAATACGCTTGTGTTAGCCAATTGCCATTATCTACTGAACTGTAGTTGATTGCAGCTGCAGGCCTAAAACTGACCAAGTAAATTTTCAGTCATGGGTCAATAGTTAAGTAATGATGGGTAGAGAGGAAACATAAGAAGAGGTTAGTCACCTCTGGAATCTCTGCGTATATCTCTGAATAACTTTGTTTATGTTAATGTGAGCGTAAGTAAGAATGCTGGATAAAAACTCAAGTGCCCTAGCTCATCCCAAATGCTGTTTTTCCTTCAGCTCTGCTGTTATCCCAAACAACAGCCATTTAGATATGACTTTTAGTAGGTAATACTAAAAGGCCATTTCACCTGGGATTAAAGACTTTCAGCAGATATCCTATACATGTCCAAAGCCGGCTCTCACTATTCTTAATTTACACTCTACTAATGAGTCAAAACATATCTCTTTTGAGTGTGTGTGCTTTCTTAACCTTTGTAGAATATAATCTACAAAAATACAGAACTCAAAGTTTAGAGTTAATATATACACTTTTTATATAATAGGTGTGTGTGTGTAAACTTTATTACTTGTTCATATCTCTTTTAATCTAAGGTTTTTCTCCATAATTCCATTTGCTCTATTTTCACATTCTCCATTTGCCCTAGTTATACCTTAATTCTTCTTCACAAATTTTCTTGGCTCTACTTGTTGACTGATGTCTATGAGAGTCAAAGTTCAAGATCATTTTGTCTTAGAAAATGTAACTCCTTAAGAAAATGTTTAGAAAACAGTTTAAGGAAATATAAACACTCCATTTTGTAGACAAATTCAATTTTTAAAGCTAAAGAAAATACAATCAGATCTTGGTATTATATGAGGGAGCTTAGATCCAGAATACCTCACCTAAAGATACTACAGTCCATGATGTTCATGTCTATAAAGTACCATAGCCTTTGTATATATCCTACAGACACCCTCTGCAGGCTTTCGATCATCCCTGCATTACAATGGTCTTAAATGCTGTGAAAATAGTTGTTATACTCAGTTTCTTAGAGAGTCATTGCTAGGGAGAAAGGTCTGCACATGCTCAGTAAAACAGGAACTTTTTGTCTATAAATATGTTCCATCTGCTGCTGGTTAAATGAGAGAAAGTGAAACCTGAAGTAATTAAGGACCCTGTGTACAACACTAGTTGAAGTTTGCATAGTTCTCACACCCAGAGCTAGAAACAACCTTGGACTTTTGTGCCCAGTCTCTGGCATAAATTTTCTTGGATGCACCAAAGACACTGTCATTTCCTAAGATTAACTGCCAATTGCAGCACAGACACCAGGAAGGTTCCATTCTGATAGTCAATATTGTGTGCTGGCACATTTGTTCTCCAATGTAAAATTTTAAGCTCTGAACAATAAAAGTATAAAAAAAATCAATGCTGAATAATTTTTAAAGTGGTTGCATTTTCTTTTTGTTTCATATTTGATGAAAATTCAGATTTGTGGTGATTTGTCTTAAACTGACCAAAAAAAAATTGCATAGCTATTAAAGGTCTCACAAACTGTAAAAACTCAACAGTCACTCACAATCAATAGACCTCCTGGGAGACAGTTTCCATTACTGGTTCTACAAAATGTGGTAAAAATTTATAAGAACACGAGGTCACAGTCAGGCATGGAGAAATTTTAAAAGGAGGTCCATCTAACTATGAGAGGAAGTTCCTAAAGTCTTCTACTGGCAATATCATCTAACCACTGTTCCCTGAAAGAATATGTCAGAAGAGACATATACAAGATCTTGTCCTTGTCAATACATACAGACTCAGGAGGAGCATGCTAAAAAAAAACAAGACACGATGCTGATATCCTAACATAACAAATGGTTAGCTAGCTTTTCTACTCATCTGAGCAGAAAAAAAACTATATTTTTTCACCAGCTTGTCACCAGTTTGTCATTATCTTCTCTCCAATCCTAAGAACACATTCAAAAAAAAATCTTCAAATTTTCTTTGCAATGAACTTCTGCCTTTTAGCTCAGATGTAAACCAGTAGAATTCAATCTAAATGATTGGTGTTACCATCACTTTTACACTTAGCCACTGAAGATGCCTATGTGTTTCTGCGTTCTTCCACCTTCCAGATGATGGCCCTGACAGAACAATCTTAGCCACCACAGGCAGAGTCCTTATTAACCTAAAACTCTGAAGGACTGTCAAGAAGTCACCCTACTAAGCTCTACACCAGTCCTAAGCAGTAGTCATTATTAAATTCACTGAAATCGAAAGCAGCACATATTCTCTATAGTTTAATGTGCCTTATCCATATTATGTAAAATGAATAAAGAAAGCAGATTTCCAAAGTTATGACTAAATTAATGATCTGTTGGTGGTCTTCAAAAGACAGTAAAGACAGACCAACATATTTACATTCATATTACTATAAAACAACTTATTGCCCTTGAAATGGGAATAGAATGGCTTTTAATTTTTTCAAAACATTGTATTTGGTGTTTTGCCTACATATATGTCTGTGTGAGGGTGCTGAATTCCCTGAAACTGAAGTTACAGACAGTTTTGAGCTGCTATGTGGGTTCTAGGAATTGAACCTGGGTCTTTTGGAAGATTAGCCAATGCCCTTAACCACTAAGCCATCTCTCTAACCCAATGCATTAAAGTTTTCAGGTAATGCATATTAAACTCCACCAGTCTCTTTATTTTGTTTTCACAGCTACTTTAGAAACAACTCTTGTAAACACCATTTCTTAACTGTGACTTGCTATAGTTAAGCTTGACAAAAGAAAGGAAGCCATGCTTAGTCACCCACCAGAAACAAGACTTTAGCAGGAAGTTCTTGTGAGCACCTCTGTGGCCACCAGACTTTACCAGTGAAGGAAGAATTTGTTTTCAGTTCATCAGAGCAGAAGAGCACAGAAAAGAGGTTCCAAGAACATGCATTTGGAACATGCTTTGCCTAGAAATGGATGTTTGAAGCTTCATTTATCCTCCCCACTTTAGGTCCAGAGGAGCCATTGTCTATGAGGGTGATAAACAACAGCTTTTGTTAACTCAGAATTCAATAAACTCTCTAGTTTTCCATTTTATTTAATAACATCACCATAATGTTTTCAATTTTTAACTTGTATTTCTACTTAGAACCTACTTTTTGCAACTCTACACTATCTCTGTTTTTCATGATTCATTTTCAGTTTCCATCATTTCATTCACCTGATGAACTCCTCAAAGACTGTGTTTGGAATTCTAGAGGATTTTCCTAACTGATTTTAGTCCAAACACTTAATTAGCTAACATATCAGAGAAGATGCCCTAATAGGTACATAATTGCCTTTTGCTAAATACTTATTAATCCCTGAACTCTATGCCAAGTTCTCTATGTTTACTATTTAGTCTTTAAAACCACACATATAATAGACCATTGTACTCAGAAATTTCTGGCCCCACCTAGCCCTGAGATCTAGACCCACGGTCCCAAATAATCACACAAAGTCTTATATTAATTATGTGCTGTTTGGCCTATGGCTCAGGCTTATTACTTGTTAACTCTTATGCTTTAACTTAAGCCATATTTCTATTTATGCTTAGCAGCATGGCTTGGTACCTTCTCCTCAGTACAGCATTCTCATCCCTCTTCCTTTTTGCTTCACTGGCATCTGCTGCTCTGCTCTTCTACTTCACAGAATTCTCCTAGTCTGGTTGTGCTGCCTCTACTTCCTATCTAGCTACTTGACCAATCAGCATTATATTAAACCAACAGGAGTAACAGATATTTACAGTGTACAAAAGCAGATCATCGTTAACACCACACAAAATATGAAGAGACTAAGTCTTAAAGAAGTTAATAATTTGTCTTCCATTATACTATTTAGTGCTGGGTTCAAAATTCAAACTATCTTGTCTGAATTCCAAACACAAAATTTTAATTATTATAATGAGTTTAGAATGATAATAAAATAAAACATCCTATAATATATTTTTTGCCTTCTAAATAAAAACATTTTTCTCACTTTCCCAATGCCAAAAATCCTGGAGGGTCACTTGTAGTATTATGTTTCTGACCTGGTCTTTTCAGAACAGCCCCAAGATCCAGACCCACCCATAGCTGCTTAGCTCTGTATAGCTTTGAGGTCGATACCAGCAGTCCCAAAGAAACAGAGCTTACAATAATTTCATGCTGATTGGCCTATAGCTCAGGCATATAACTTGCTGACTATTAACTCTTAAACTAACCCATGATCAGCCAAGTGGCTTAGTACCTTTTCTCAAAGCAACATCCTGGTCTCCTTTCCTCTGCATCTGTTGGTATCTCTCCTCACTCTTTGTTTGTTTGTATGTTTGTTTGTTTGATCTTTTATATACTCTGGTAGCTCCACACACACTTACTGTCTGCCTTCTGGCCAATCAGAGTTTTATTAAACCAGTAGGATGGACATGAAAACAATATCAAGCATGTAAAATCCTCGGTGTATATGCTTTACTGTCCTATTTTCATTTCTATTGCTGTGATAAGCTTTCCAAACAAAACCAACCCAAGAGGAAACAGAAATGTAAGAGTTAACATTAGTGATAATTCAAAGGAACACATGTTGAAATGCAAGATACAAGATAAAAATTAAGTATTTTTCAAGGTTTCTGTCCTGCGACACCAGAAAATTTGGGGGTTGCCACTTGTTGGTGAGACCTAGAAAAATAAATGCTGCTCTACATTTATTTACTATACATACTAGACTAATTTTCTGTGTAAATACCCCATTAACAAGATTTCTTCTCTTCTAAACAAACTTAATTTTACCATACACATCTGCAAATGAACTTGGTTTGTAAATATCCAATGTACCATCTAACAGCAATAATTTTCTAGCATCAAGAATAAAAGAACCATTGTATTTTCCTTTCCTAGTTGAATATTCATGGAGAGTTTGGCTAACAAATGTAAGTTGCAAATTTTAGTAGGTATAATTTACTGTGAGGAATAAAAAGAATTAAAGACATTGTGGAGAGTTTGTAGGATTATTGCTGTTTCTATTGTTTTGCAAAATGCTACTGCAAGTTTAGATTCTAAACTGTAATTCATTATTTTCTTTTTCCAAGTTTATCTAAAATTTTTGTGTATGTTTCATTTTGTAAAACAAATATGAATATGTGCTAAATATTCATTACTGTGGCTTTTTAAAAGGAATATTTTAATCCAGAAACATAATATTCCTCTGTCCTCTCTATAAGAGTCAATTTTGTATTTGGAAAATGACAAAGTAGTTACTAATATTTGAAATAAATTTCATAGTATCTCAGATATAGTGATAAAAATGAGAGGAAAAATAGCAATTCCAGTACTCAGAAGGCTGAGGCAGGGGGATCACAATTTTAAGACTACATTGAAGTTCATAGAAAGATCCTATCGAAACAATAAATAAAATAAAAGGTTCTTGACATTTTAATCTTCTCCATCTAGCCACTATTACCTTTCTTCCATTTAGGAACATGAAGGAAGAATAAAATAGATGGTTATCATTATTCCATGGTCTTTCTACTTGAATTCAAAATCTCTGATATATGCTTTATGTGTGTTGCATATGTTCTCTTATCTATGACCACATTTTGCATTTGTTGGAGCCTGATAGAAAGAGTGAGCAATGCATACAGAGAGGTCCCTGGTTCAAATGTATTTCCTAAAAGCATATTGGTAAATCTGGGCTTGCCTACTCATCTTCTTCCTAAACCAGGCAGCCTCTAAGGCTGGACTAATATTTCTCAATTAAAGATTGTGGACAGGTAACAAAGATCCCACCTAACTGGACTGATTGGCTTAGCTGGAGTTAAAGAGCACAATGGTGCCCTTTCAGGCTACAGGGTGGAATAGTTGGGGTAGATTTCTATTCTCCACAGGAACAGATTAAAGGTTCTACTGGTAAGTATGTGTGAATGTTCTCTAACAGCTTTCCTTGACTGCTTAGTCCTCCAAATTCAACCTGTTATTCAATATTCAATCATTTCCATCTTCTCCCCCATTTTCTTGAATATGCCAAGAATATTTCCTATACTGATAGACTTCCATAAGCCATAGATAATGCCTAAGCTGGATCCCATCTTACACTGCTTTTCTCTTTATATTTCCTCAACTAAAATGAAAGGCAAAGATCTATACTTTGGTTTTTTTTTTTTTTAAAAAAAAAAAAAACATTTGTGATATATCTACTCCCATTTCCTCCTATGACAGAAACAAACAATATGAGGACTTTGCAATCCTATAGAAGATAATGTGGATATTTTTCATAAATATATTTGAATTTATCCATCTGATTAAATGTTCATTTTAAAAAAGTCCTTTTGATGACTCAACATATTGCTGATTTTAGTGAATAGTAACTCTCCCAGGTAAGGCCAGCCCATCTTAGCTTAAAGAGGGAGGAAGCCAGTGCTCAGCTGAACTCATGCTGAGTGGTTTAACCTCTCCTGTATTTGCTCATCTTTAACAGCTCAGACACATTTCCCTGGGTGAAAATGATCTTTATTTCCAGCATAAGGCATAGTGTTTGGGATTATAAACATGAGAGAAATGAACAGCTAGAATATGTACATAGCCAAACAAGGAACATTCTTTCTTTCTTCAATGCATGTGCAGACTAGACCTTTGCCTCTACAGAGTAATGGGGATTCCATCAGAATATCTCAAATTTTCATGGTCAGTCCTGGCTCTCCACATTCCAGCTCTGGTTGAGCACTATGTGGGCTTCATTTCCTTTTCTTTGACTCAAGTCCTAGCATAATGTCTTACATAGTAAATTAAATATCAATTTATTAACTCTGAATAGTCTCCTTTTTGCCTTACTATGAGTTCTGAGAATGGACTGTGCAGAGTGTGTTTGAGAAACTAGTGAATGTTTTACAGTAACTTTCACAGGAACCTTTATAGATAAAGATACAGAAGAAGAGAAATAAAATGGACTTTACAGAGCACTGTGTTCTCAAAATATTGATTCATCATCTATCAGACATCAACAAGGAAATTTTCCCATGTTCTATCATCAGTGTATTAAATAAATCCAGATATTTATACTAAGATTATCCAAGCCAGAAGTTATCTCTCATTTGTAAAAAGTATGACCAGATTAGCATATATTTTAAAGGAGGCAATATCACATACTTCAAATGGCACTGAGCTGTGTGGCCTTTGACATAGGTAAACTTTTCATATCTGTTTCCTCATCTTTAAAATGAATTAATAATATTTGTCCTATCTCTCTTGAAATGAAGAAAATTGTATAAGATGTGATACTATATGCATATAACATGTGATACTATGAGAAGCACTAAAAACAAATGTCAGGAATTATAGTCTAATTTGCTTACTGCTATTTAAGCAAAATGAAATTACCAGAAGATGCATGTGATACTCATGTGAGTCATCTGTCAATTGCCTTGCTCCAAAAACCAGATCTTTTGGATGAGGATGCACCTAGTAGGTGTGATCAAGTGTAACAAAAAATGGGTCTCTTTCCCTTTCTTTTTATTGAACCTCTCAGGCTTTTGTATCAAGGAATACACAGAAAAATCAACCTGAAATTAACTACTTGAAGCAACTCTTTCTTTAATGTGATAAGAACTATATTTCAATAATAATTGTTTCTCAATGACTGATGTAGAAAGAAAAATTGATTCATAAAAAGTGATGGATGAGTAAAGTTGCAAACCAACAATGTCTTAGAATTTATTCATTAATTAACTTGGTAATTTAATACCAAGATCGTATCCAGGTCATTTAGAAAATGACTCCTCTTTCTTGTGATTTAGATGTGCTGGTTAATTGGTTTTTCTGCCTGGCTGATTGTCAGTGGTAAAGGCTACATCACCTATAACTAACATGACCATAAACAGTGCAAAGTTACCATTTTAATCAGCTTGACTTGGTGAGTAATACCAAGGAACCAACCTCATATTACTTCATATGCTTCACTTATGTTTGTTTATGGGCCTCAGAAAGCACAAGGCTGTGGCTATCTATACAATACTTACTCTGTTGAGCTATGTATAATATGTGCCCACTCAATTGATGACTGAATTTGTAGTTATCTAATAGAATTGAATGGTTGATGAAATTCAATTGGTAGATCCAATAATGATATGGAAACAGGGTCATTTTACTTTCTTATAAACTTGTTTTTCTTTTCCCAAGAAGGCTAATAATTAGTTTTAATTACTCTTACACAAATAATTGACCTATTCTGGTATAAAAAGCAGCTGCTTTAGGAGCTAAGATATCTGTACTTCTGACTAGTAGCCATTTTTATAGCTAACTTATTATATGATAAAAACAAATGCTTAAAAGAAAATGCATTTAAATCTCTCACCCTACTTTTTCTCCTCATGCTACCTGTTAACACATATAGCCTTCCATCACACCTCACTTCTAATGTCCATGACACTTGCAAAGAAAACTTCAAACCAATAGTCTTCTAATTTTTATGTCATAAAGCCTGATGGCCTATTCCTACTGATCCTGTTTGCTGTAGAACCCTTGCTTAATAGGCTTCAATTATGTAAGTTCCTGTGACTTATGCTTCTATGTGTAACTCCCTTCTAGGGAGTTGACGTGTAAATGTCATAATAGACTGTGGGTATAAATTAGCTTAGTGAAAATGTAAGTTGTAGAGAAGAGCTTTTCCTCTGCTAACAGTAGTTCAGAGGCACAAGCAGGAAGAAAATCATATAGATTTGAGAAATTATAAATACTTTCTGTGAAGAGTTTTTCGGTTCACCCGGGCTGTAAACTGGGAGAAGAAATGTAGCAATGGATGGAGTTGGGTAATTAAGTAGTATGCATGATGTGGTATCTGTCTTATTTATTTCCAAAGAATATAACAATGACATAGAAGCCAGAAACCCAATCAAGCTTTCTATCCCTGGACTATATCTCCAGCCTTCAATATTTCCTTAACGACTGGTAAGTTCTACTATTTTCCAAGACCTAGTAAGTGATGTCCCAGCAGTCTCTGGGAGAAGTACTGAACACCTAAAGGGAAGCAGTGAGGTGGATATGGAAAATGAACTATTTTATTTGGCATGGTACTACCTGAGAAACCAAAGACCAGGTCTCCACCTTGGTTTTCACAGGGTAGTACTGTTCTCCGTGCTAATTTGGGATTGTGGTAAGGTAGAGTATAGTTTATTTTATTTATTTCTTAACTAACAGTAACAAAACATGTCAGAGCTTCACACCAATTAATGAGCCCCTGCAGGCTAGGCTGGAGTTATGTTAGGCAAACACTGCAAGAGGTGTATTAACAAAGCGGCCAAAGGGAGACTGCAGGGCCCGCAATTCATTACTCAGTGGCATATGTCTATTGGTTCCCTTGCTCTGTAGCCACCCATCTCACAGATGTGTGTTCCAAGAACTTGCTTGACCCTCTGGCTTTAAGTACCACCCAAGTGTTCTCTTAACACAAAATATACAAGGTAGAAAGCAAAGAGTGGATCCAGAAGAAGGTAATTTTCTGGATCCCCAGTCTGCTCACACCAGCTCTATAATTGTGAGTGGGTCCTATAAATATCTAAGCTTCTTCATTCACAATAAATCTGAATAATACATAGAACTAGTATAATGCAGATTTTAAATCAGAGGCTAACCCTCCAGCTCTGTGACACAGACCTTGTCTTTATGTATAAAGTCAGAGGCTGTATCCTCAGCCCTCACACAGATTAATTAATTAATTACAGACAAGCCCCACAGATATTACAGAGTTGGAAGAAAATAATTGTCCTATGTGTCTAGGAAAAGATGGCATGATTTTATTGTTATTGATGCTGATTTATTAAAAACATTTTTAAAGAAGTGTATTTTTTAAATTTTTCAGGAAAATTGACTCAAGATGTACAATATTAAGTGAGGTAACATAATCTCAGAAAGAAATAAACCACATGTTCTCTCCCATAGGCAGAGTCTAGCCAATAATACATGTCAAACAAATGCGTATATGTGTACAGTACATCATGAAGGAAAGCATAAGAAAGATTAAATATAAAGGAGCAAATCTGGTGGGGAATTTTATCAATTGGGGTGGCCTCTTCCAAAGTGACTCTAGCTTGTACCAAGTTCACATAAAACTAGCCAGCATTGTGATTATGATCCAAATGCATTTATTTCATGTATTATGACTAATAATTTTGAAGTCCACCCTGTGAAGTTCTCTCTAATAGTGACAATACCCATTCAACACTAAAGATGCTTTCTTCCTGAACAGCTCTCATGTGACAGGAATGAATCTTGAGTACGACACAAACTCAAAGCCTGCGCTATCATCAATCCAAGTCCTATTTACAGCATGAGATGAGAAGTTTTCCTGACTATGTGGAGGCCTCCACAGTTATCTCAGCAAGAGTTTCTATTGCTGTGAAGAGACATCATGACCACAGCAACTCTTATGAAGGAAAATCATTTCACTGGGCCTGACCTACAGTTCAGAGGTTTAGTCCATAATCACGGTAGGACATGGTGGCATACAGGCAAACACGGTGATGAAATAGGGCTGAGATTCCTACAGGCTCATCTGCAGGCAACAGGAAGTAAACTGAGAAACTGGGCATGGCTTGAGAATATATGAGATCTCAAAGTCCACTCCCACAGTGACACACTTCCTCCAACAAGGCCAGAGGTATTCTAACAAAGCCACATCTCTAATAGAACCACTCTCTATGAGCTTGTAAGGGCCAATTACATTCAAACTACCACAAAGGTGTACACCACTAAGGTATTATCACATGCACCTGGGACCTTACTGCACTTAAATCTAAAGTGACACATTGTTGAGAAAGCACTTTATGGTGTACATTTCCCCCTCACTTTATATGGATCATGCCTGATTTTGAAACATATAAAATCAACTCTAAATGAAATGAATGAGAGTAGAATAGTTATCATTACCAATAGCAGATACAGGAAACAGCCCAAGGTTTATCTTATTCTAAAACCCAGGCCTACCTTTTCATCACATCACCTTGAATTTTGAGATTCTTGACTATATTCCCAGGTAGTTCTTAGGGAGAAGTAAGATTTGTCCATACTCTCAGTATCTACCACAGTGCTGATATTAGTTTAATGATTACTTAAGTAGGCCTGATAGAAAAGGACTTATATTTCCAGCTTTGGGAAAGCTGAGACAAATTCAAAGACATTCTGAGAAATATATTTTAAAATAAGTAATAAAAGGGGAAATATGGTTAAGCATATAGTTAAGCAGTAGAAGACTTACTCATCATTCACAAGACCCTGTGCTCAATCAGCAACCCCCAGTACTAGAAGTCAGTTACTATTTACTGAATTTCTGAGTATAGTTATCCCTCTGCCTCTCTTCAGAAGTCCTGAAGGTAGCGTTAAATTAGTCTAAATTCCCTCTGCTGTGGGAAAACACCAGAGAGTTTGAGCAGCAAACATTATCTTTGGCTCCTGGTTCCAGAGGTCCTGGCTCATGGCTTCCAGGAAAGAGTAATGAAGTAGAGTAGCCCCCATCATGTGGCTCAGGAAGCAGATGGAAAGCCTCTGCTGTGTCTTCTGCCATTTTTCTTATTACTTCATCAATGGCCTTGGCTTTTTGTTTATTTATTCTTACCCTCTTATGGCCTGTTGAGTGACTGGCGGTAACCTTAGAAGGCAAAATCTCAAGCTGGATGAAGCAAAAAATATTTTTGCAAGGGGTTAAACCTTTCTGCAATGCCTTCTTGGAAGCAACTCCATGTCACAGTATTCCTGAAGTGAAAATGGATGTATCAAAATAGTGCTGTTTGCATAAAAAGGATAGTCTATCAACCAAGATTTTCCTTTATCTTGCCTCAAATTACCTTCCCTCATACATACAAGAAGGCAACCTGTTCTTTTATGTTCCTGGTTGGGGCCAAATTAGCCACATGTGAAAGGTGAGGAGGAACTAAGGAGCTTCCAGGAACTAAGATGCTTTTATGTTTTCTCCTGAGATAAGTCCTTTCAAAATAAATTTTCTTTTAAGAATAAGACAAAGAACCTATAATTTCCTAAGGCTGCCCATATTTTAATCGTATTGCAGCCTTAAACTTCAGCCTAGCCCAATTGCATAAGCAATTAGCCTATTTATTTATAAACCTTTCTCTCCCAGCCACAAAATCACAATCATATTAGCCTGTCTGTTCATGTTGCTCATGAAAGACTTCTTGAAGTTTCCCAAGCCTTCTCTCACACTCATTCACCTCATCTCTAACTTCCTGGCTCTTCACACACATCCTCTTCCTTCCTGAGGTAATTGAGAACAGGAGTCTTCTTGTCAAGTTATTTCCTCACTTTTTTGCCAAACGCACTTTATTTCACTTATTTGCTGGGCTCATGCACGTCCCTAGAGTTTACAGCAATCCAGAGTTGCTGAATTTCAATTTAGTATTTCCTTTACCACTAAATTCATCTCTATTATTGCTAGAGTCTTAATTGTATGCCAGAAAATAGAACATTTATCTCACAGTGCAGGTGCAAATGGGGTAGTCTTCAAGTATCTCGCCTTTTACCAGGAGGTATAAAAGAGAAAATATAGGGCCAGTGAGATGGCTTAGAAGGTAAAAGTCCCAGCCCGCAAAGCCTGAAAACCTGAGTTCCATTCTTGGAAACCACATAAAAATACCAGCTGCAGGAGTGTGCATGTGTAGTGCAGCCCTCTTAAGAAACATGTAAAGACGAGAGATTGATGAGGAAGCTCGTGGTCAGCAAACCTGATGAGACTGTTTCAACAAGGTAGGAAGTCAGAACTGACTTCTGAATGTTGTTCTTTGGCCCATACATGCTCACTGTGGCACATTTGCACATGTATACACGTAAACACACACACATCATACATTCATACCCATACAAACAATAAAGATTTGTTAAAATTAAGGACACTAAAAATTGAGTCTTTTGCTAAATATATATGTGACATATATATATATATATATATATATATATATATATATATATATATGGACACATATATGCCAGCAATCTGTCTCCAGATATACTGTGTACTATCTAGAGAGATGATGGTCACCATCATCTATACAGGTTAAGGTAGTCGAAATTTACTAAACACACATCACATTTTAACATTACTGCAAACTTCTTTGTTTAAATATTCAGATGTATCTAGGTTACAATATATGAAAAATAGTTTTACATTAGTCAACAAATTTAAAACATACTTAATAAATTTTTTTAGATTTAAATTATACAGTTTTCAAGACTACAGGTAGCTCATAACCAAGGCTGGGAGTGGTAATCAATGGATCTCTGCTGGTACTTTCTACTTTCTACTCTAAAACAGGTCAGTTTTTCCTGTAGCATCTTCATCTAGTCCGTAGGGACAAATGCACTTTGCAGTGTCACATGTGTGTCAGCAACAGCACAAGCTGGAGAGATTTGAGGCTTGGCACAGAGGTAGTCCATTGTGTCCTTGCAACATTTGTGTTTCTTCCCTGGGCCAAACCTTCCCAGCTGGACTTTGAATCAAACACTAAAGCTCAAGTTATTTCAGAGTGTCTTATATTCAAAGTATAAATGCACATTATTTATAAAATTGTGAAAATGAATAAGTTTTAAGAACACAAAAGATATGAAGAAAATAATAAATGGGACTTGTTTTTATTTTTGTTTTTTTGAAGTCAAAGGAATTAGCTTAGTTTAATTGTGCACAGAATAATATAACATGCAAAATACTTACAAAATTCTCTAGTGTGCTGAGAGAAGGAGGGAGGGAACAAGGGAAGAAGAGAGAGAGAGAAAAAGAGAGAGAGGGAGGAAGGGAAAACATAATGCTGATGTGTAGGGAGTGTCAGAGGGGGATCTCCCATGAGTTAGATGAGGAAAAACATGATCAAAATATATTACATAAAAATTTAAATGAATAGATAATAAAATTTTGAAATAGAAAATTGTTCAGCTGGTTGTGGGTTTTTTGGTGTTTAATTTCTGAAATTCTGTGCAAGGTATGCATATTAGCTCCTTGTCTCAAGTGTGGCTGGTGAAGGCTTTCTCCCATTCTGTGGGCCATCTGTGGACTGTCTGTGGTCTATTGTCTATGTGCTCTGTTGATACTTTCCTTTGCTGTGCAGACTTTTGATTCCATGTCATCTCTTGGCTGATTGAGGATAATTTCTGTGCTACTGTAGTTTTATTCTCAAAACTCCTACCCAGATACCCCAATGTCTTCCAGGATGTTTGCTATGTCGTTCTAGCATTTTTCAACACCTCACACTTTAAATTAAGTTCTTTCAACAATCACAAACTCTGTATTCTAATAGGTCTAAGTGGATATCATATCACATTCAGTAAAGTGATCAGGAAATAGTCATATTTGTTGATGAGACTGAAGACAAATGGATGGACACATAAGTCATAAAAAGATGTCGTAAAGCTAATTGCCTTTCTAGATTTAATTCTGTCATGATTTTTTTTTTATTTCAGAGGGTAAGTGTATAAAAATGTAATTGATAGTATAAAACCCCACAGGAAGCTCCATAGCTTCAGAATGGCCATTGTATTTACCCCTCCCAGGAAGATCCATGTGTTCCCCCCACCAACACCCCTACTCTTTATTTACCATCTCTGGGTCTGCAGATTGCAGCTCAGTTATCATTTACTTTATGTCTAATGTCCACTATAATTGAGTACATACCATATTTATCTTTCTTTGTCTGGGTTACTTCATTCAGGATGGATTTTTTCTAGTTTTATTCATTGACCTGCAAATATATTATTTTAATAGCTGAGTAATAGTACATCGTGTAAATGTAGCACATTTTCTTTATTCTTCTGCTAAAAGGTATCTAGGTCATTTCCAGTATGAATAAAGCTGCAATGAACATGGTTGAGCAAGTATTCTTGTAGAATAATGAAACATCCTTTGCATATATGCTTGAGAATTAAACCTTTCTTGAGATAAATGGATTCCCAACTTTCTGAGGAACCACCATATTGATTTCTATAGTAGCTATACAAGTTTCCACTCCCACCAGAAATGGAGGAATATTCCCTTTACTGTATATCCTCACCAGCATGAGCTGTCCCTTGTGTTATTGATCTTAGCCATTATGACAGATTGAAAATGGAATCTCAAAGTTGTTTTGATTTGCATTTCCCTGGTATTTAAAGATATTGAACATTTCTTTATGTTTCTCTCAGCAATTTGAGTTTCCTCTATTGAGAAGTCCTTGTTTATGTCTGTGCCCTACTGTTAAATTGGACTCTTAGTTTTTATATCTAGTTTCTTGGGTTCTTTATGTATTTTGGATGTTAGTTCTCTATCTGATGTGTGCTGGTTAAAAAAAAAATCTGTTCCCATTCTGTAGGCTGCCATTTTATTCTATTGATGGTATTCTTTGTCTTACAGAACTTTTACGTTTCATGGGGTCCCATTTATTAATTGTCAGTTTTAAACCCTGCACTATTGATGTTCTGTTCAGAGGTTGTATCCTGTGCCAATGGATACAGGGAATGCATGGGAGATTGTAAGACTAGAGAGGATGGATGGCACCAGGAGTATGCCCCACTTAATCAACTAAGCAAAGTGCATATGAGCTCATGGAGTCTGAAGCTGCAAGCATCGGGCCTTCAGGTTTTAGCTTAGTATTTGGGGGGAGGTTCCTGACTATGAAAACAAGTGGGTCTCTGACCTCTTTAAAGAATTTTTAAAATTTATTTTACATACCAACCACAGATCTCCCCTCTCATTCCTCCTGCTACCTCCAGCCTTCCACCACCCTGCACCATCCCCTACTCCTTCCTTCAAAAGGGTGAGGCTTCCCATGGAGAGTCATTCGAACCTGGTACACTCAGCTGAGGCAGGACCTTTCCCCTGTATCAAGTTTGAGTAAGACATAACACCATAGATAGTGGGTTCCATAAAGTCAGTTTATGCACTAGGGATAGATTCTGATCCCAAAGCCTGGATTCCCTCAAACAGATCAAACTATATAACTATCTCCCTTATGCAGAGGGCCCATACAGGTTTCACAGCTGTCAGGCTGAAGTTCATGAGTTCCCATGAGCTTGGTTCAGTAGTCTCTGTAGATCTTACCATCATGATCTTGACACTACCACCCCACCCAATACTCATATAATCCCTCTTTCCTCTCTTTGACTGGATTCCCAGAGCCTGCTGCTTCACTGTGGATCTCTGCATCTGTTCCATCATTTACTGGATGAAGGCTCTCTTGTAATTAGTGCCATCAGAGTCTGTGTATCCGGGTCTCTGATTTTTGTGCCTGCATTTAGGATATTTTTCCTTCTGTTGGGTTACCATGTCCAACTTAGGTATGATGATTTTTTGCTTAATCTTACTATATTTTAATTTGCCATATTTGGTTGTTATCTCTTAGATGATGGTTCTTTTCCTTATGAGAGCCAGAAAGAGAGTGAATCCTGAGGGGAGGGGAGAAAAAGAGGGGAGGAACTGGGAGGGGCAGAAGGGGGGAAAACTATAATCAGGACATATTATTAGAGAAAACAATCTATTTTCAATAAACAGAAAGAGCTACAAAAATGTAAATGTATAATTGAGAAAGTTCTTTTCCCATTCTGTGTCCTGCTGCTACATCTGAAAGACAGTGTCCTTTGATGTACAGAGTATTTGTAGCTTCATGAAGTCCTATCTATGAACTGTTTGTCTTAGTGTATGTGCAATAAATGTACTGTTAAGTTGGTCTTTTCTTGTGCCACTGAGTTAAAGACTAGTCCTCTGAGTTCCTCCTGGTACCTTCTCTTTGGTCACATTTAAGGTACCAGGTCTTATCTGTGGTTCTTTTAGGGTTGGATTTTGTACAAAGTTATAAATATGGATCTATTTGAATCTTTCTACATGCAGCTACTTAGTGTAACCAGTACTATTTGTTGATGTTTTTTGCCATCGTGTACTTTTTGCTTGTGTGGTGTGGTGTGGTGTGGTGTGGTATGGTGTGTGTGTGTGTGTGTGTGTGTGTGTGTGAAAACTAGTGTGTAGAATAATATAAGGACTTTCAGTTTAATTTAGTTGATCACTGTGCCTGTTTTTATGTCATTACCATCCCGTTTTTATTATTATAGTTCTGTGATATAATTTAAAACATGTGACAATCATAACTTCAGCAGTTCTTTTATTATTTAAGGTTGTTGAAGCTGTCATGAGTTTCTAATGCTTCCATGTAAAGCTGAAGATGTGTTTTTCAACTTTTGCTAAGAAATATGCTGAATTTTGTGTTGAATCTTTTTGTAGTGTAGCCATTTATACAGTATTAATCTTATTGAACCTGAGCATGTGAGATCTTTCCATCTTCAACTTCCTTCTTTAATGGCTTAAAGTTTTTATTACGAAGTCTTTTACTTGCTTGATAGAAGGTATTCAAAGATATTTTTGAGGCTATGGTAAGAAGTACTATTTCACCAATTTATTTTTTAGACTGTTTCTGTCATTTGTATTTAGGGAGCTATTAATTTCTGTATGCTAAAATTGTATCCTGAAACTTCGTTTAACATGTTTATTGGCTGTAGAATTATCCTAGCTGCAATTGTCAGAGTATTTGGAGCCCTCAGTCCTAAGTGAGATGCCTTCAGCAAAGCCCTACCATCAAGGCTCAGGAATTTATGTGGGAAAGAAGGCAGAGAGACTGTAAGAGCCAGAGGTGATGGATGACTACAAAGAAAAAGTGTCTTCCAGATAAAACAGGCCTGATGCATATACAAACTCACAGAGACTAGCAACACACACAAGATGTACACAGGTTTAAGACAGATAGAGCCTTAAAATGCAGAAGAGGAAATAGACACAAGCTCACACCCTTACCACAGAAGCTATTTGTAATTGATACTTACTGGTAAAGCAAAAATCAGGTTTCTCCTTGGAGTGTCCCCAGGTATATCACACTCCCGAGCAGACCCTGTTGTACATGGTTTCTTGCCTGTCCGGCCGGCAGACCTGCAGTCCCATAGTCCCACAATCACACAGAAACACACAGATGCTTACATTAATTTTATGCATATGACATGCTGACTCTTTTATCTTAAACTAACCCAGGATTCTTATCTTGTTCAGCCATGTGGCTTGGTACCATTTCTCAGAGCAGCATTTTGACTTCTTTCCTCTGTGTCTGCTGGTGTCTCATTGTGGTGTCTCTCTGGCCTCTCTGCTCTGCTCTTCCTGTTCTCAGAGTTTTCTTAGTCTGGTAGCCCCACCCACACTTCCTGTCTGCCTTCAGCCAATCAGCATTTTTATTAAACAAGTAGGCTGGAACAGAACACAATCTCACTACAAGACTTCATGCCTGGAGTAGCTGGCCAACCCAAGACAAACTTCATGTTTTATTTTGTTGTTATTCTTTTGTATTTTTGTTTAATTTTGTTTTGTTTTGTATTTTTGTTATTTTATTGTACCTTTGTTTATTAGGAGTTAGGAAAAATAGCTAACTAGCTACATAAATGTTATTATGTTCATTTCAGTATGGCTTGTAATACAGGAAAAATTGTTATTAGTGATATCATTTTCAATTATCTGATAATATTGTGTTCAAGGACTTTCTTATATAAAGCTTTTGTATTTCCACTTATAACTAATTAACATTTGAGGAATTTTTAAGGCTACATCAAAATGTTGATAGACCTCAAAATTTAATCCACTACTTAGATCAGTTGATAAAATGGTCAGATATTCAATTCTAAACTCCATTTTGACATCATTCATCTTTAAAACAATATCACACATAGAATCTTATTTTATTCATATATAATTTTTAACTATTATTGTTAATTTTAAGATCAGATTTTCTCAGATTTTGACAGTGGGATCCCTTTCACATTGGTTCTTCTGTCCTTTCAAGATGCCATGTCATAGTCCAAAGAGCTATTTGTAAGACATCCAGAGTACCCTTGATTTTCTTCTTTAGCCCTAGAAGTGGCCATTTGTCTCTTCTGAGATTAAGTTCTAGATTTGTTCAGTTAAATATTGTGACTAACATCTCAGTTTATTCCATGATTTTTCTTCCTTTTTCTACTACTTTCTAGCTCTCTTTTAAGTGAATTCTATTTTTATCATTTCATATCATTACCTCATTCTGTGTTATTCACTCTTTTATTATTATTACTGTGGAAGTAATTTTCCTAGGGTTTATAATACACATTACTCCCTAATAATATAAAGACCCTTGCAAACTTTAATATGTACCTCTTGTTCTGTGTTACTATTACCATAAATTTTTGGGACACATATTACCAGATATCCCTATTATTTTACAGAGTACATGTTGAGTTAGAACTACTTATATACTTTATACTTCCTGGTGTACTTTACTTTCATGTACAGGCATTATTTATTCTTCTATATGGAAAAACCTCCTTAGCATTTCTTCTTGTACTTTTGTTTCTTTCTTTCATTTCACATTGATTTTTGAAAGGTTTTTGGTGGGCATAGAACTGTAGTTAGAGTTAGGGTTAGGGTTATGGTTAAGAACAGTTTTCTATGGTCTGTTTTCTGCCTTGGTATTAGCACTCTCAAACTCACCTACACTGCATCTCTACCTACTCTGAGGTTTTTCAGCTTGTTGCTTTTGTGCTGTTCACTTTAATAAAATGAGAGTAGTGACAGGGACTGCATCTTCAAATTAGATTTATTAAAATCCTAACCCTTGCTATCTTAGAATGTAATTTCTTTTGAAATTCAATTTTGATGAAGTAATCAAGATTTTTTTAATCTATTTATTTACTATGTACAGTGTTTTACCTACATGTTTGCCTGTGTGCCAGAAGATGGCTCCAGATCTTATTACAGATGGTTGTCAGCCACACATTGTTGCTAGGAATTGAGCTTAGGATCCTTGGAAGAGCAGCCAGTGCTTTTAACCTCTGAGCCATCTCTCCAGTTGCCGGTATCAAGATGTTTAAAGAAGTTATTAGCATAATTCTCCCTATCCCTAATAAGAAATGACCAGTATCCTTATAATGAGATAGAATTTTTTCAAGATATTTATGATGCCCCCTGTTCATGACACTGTATTTTGTCATTGTATGAAACAAATCAATTGTGTCTAAAACAACTGGTTTCTATACCTGTCACTTCCTTGACATTCCATTAATGAATGAACTACCCCAAAGACCTGCCTCTAAGTATCAACAGTGTACCACTTGGATGGTTCAGTTTATAACGTAAGTGTTATAACCCATAATAGTATGTAGCTTTCCTGTTGTGTTCTTAACTACTACCCAAGTTGGTGTACTATTGAGAAAAGGCAGTTTCTGGAATTTTCACTTGTATGTTTAGATATAAAATGTTATGTCTTTGTCAAACTCAGACATTACCAAATGTTATCTTTTCATCTATTTTTTCTAGCTCTCTTTTGCTCCTTCATCTATCCCTTTCTCCCTGTCTTTTTAACTGCTCTCATATATATTTATCTTTTTCATGATCTATATGTCTCATAATCTTTTTGTATTGTTATATTTTTTTAATTCTGTGTGTACTTTATTTTGGGTAGCATTCTAATGTTCTATTTCTAATTTGTTACATCTGTATTATGTTATAGTTACTGTTGAATAACATCAATCTATTAAATTCTTCATTTTAATTCACATATACTTCAGTTTTGATATTTTATTTCATGTCTCATAGGTCACAATTTTTTTCTAATTTTAAATTAAATACATTAATCCTAATAAATTCATATAGGTTCCAACCCCTGGAATTTTTTAACTCCTTCAGTGTTGTTGTGCCTTCTGTCTTACCTGACCACTTTCACTGATGCCATTTATGTTTAATTAGGAATTACAGTGTGTGATGTTTTCCTTCAGAATGAATAGTCATATGTGTGTGGTCTCTTAGAGACTAGCCTTCATCAAGCAAGCTTTTCTTCCTGGGTGAAGATCTTCTAGCTATCACATCTTAAAACCTGGGTGTTTGTTCAACAGAGCCCAGCTTCCTTGATACCTTCCAAATTCAACTCTCTAGTAGTACACCCTTACTGTCAAAGTCTGCAAATTTTTTGTCATTGAGCAGCAGGATTTTTGCATCATTTTTGAGAGTGTCACCTTCCATGTGCATTGCTTTGGAGTAAACAAATGTCTCTAGGGGACATTGTTCCAAGTGTCAAGTGTAGCTCACTATGATTTCCCTTCCCTGTCTGTGGGATCTAACCCCCCTTAAGTCACAGTGGTCATGACAGCTCTTAACTCAAACTCCTGTTCCTTAGCTCTGTGGGCTCACCAAGCCCTCCAGGCTCACACTTTCTTTTTAGCTTTAGCTCCACCATATGTAAATTAGTAAAGACCTTGAAAATGCCCTGCTAGTTCAGTGCAAGTCCTGCATCTTCACAGCCTGAAACCTTAGTGCTCACTTGTTCTAGTTGCTTCTCATGCTTTAAAGGAGCCATTCCCCTGTCTCATCTCTCATCCTAACTCAAAGACTATTAGTACAAGAGTTTTGATTCTGGAAATAGCATCCTGGGATTTGTTTCCACTATTATTGATGCACATGATAATAAAGATAATAATTCTGAAGATAATTCAACCTAGAAAATGGAAAGTATTAATAAAAAATAACAATTTTCCATATTTTCATTGTATACTTCATTTCTAATAGGCAGTATCCACTGATTCTCTTTTCAAAAAGAGGAAGAGGATAAAGCTGTTGGAGGAGGGGTAGTTAGTGTGTAAACTGGACAAAACACTTTCCTAGAAAACATGAGGGCCTAGGCAATCCTCAGCCATCCTAGGCACTCAGATAAAAGCCAGACACAGTGGCAAACATCTGACACCTCAGCTCTGGAAAGAAGCAGGATCCTTGGAGTTCTCAGGCCAGTCAGCCAAAAATGAGGAACTCATCATATATGGAGGAGAAAGATTGAAGATGTCATTTTGATACCCTGTTCATCCCTAGCTTCCATATGCCCAGACACTGGTTATTGTGAACATACACACACTCACATACACACATATGCACACACATGGACACACACATGCACACATTTATACCATGCACCCAATTAAAAAAAACAGAATAAATACATTTTATAAAGAAGGGAAGAACTGATTAATAGAGTAAGAAAGAGAAGAAAAGCAATCAAAGTAGCAAAGAAATCCTTAATTTTATGGAGTTTGTTTTCATTCTAGAAAATGTAAATGGATTCATAGGTAAATATTATTTTTTAAAGGTAAGTGCTATTTAGGGAATTAAATTAAGGTGATAGACCTCAGCAGCTTCCTGAGACACAGATCCTGAAGAGCTCCATCACAAGAGGTGAGTTTTTCTCTCTCCCAGCTGGCCATCCATGCCAACCTCCATCTGGGCAACAGGGCACAAACCCTGCCCCCCAAATACACTGCAGCTGCAGGTAAGCAAGTATGACCCGTGTAGGTAAGCCTGACTATCACCACCCCTCATGTTACCCTCTAGCCTATAATCCCCATGCCATCACCCAAACCCATCTATGGGCTGGAGACCTCAACTGCTCCAGAAACACAGACTCCACTGCCTCCAAATTTTCTAAGCGCTCCAATTGCACCAAGAGCACCCACTGGACCAAGAACAGCTCCCTGAAACACAGACAACACTTGCAACAAGCAGAGGAAGAGATGGGTAGACACCAGTGCAAAAATACATTCAACAATTAAAGAACACTATGGTACCACTAGAATCTAGCAGTTCTACAACAGCAAGACCTGAACATTCTAATATAGAAGAAGCAGATGAAAACAGCAACAACCTTATGAAGGTGATAGAAACCTTTAAAGAGGAAATAAAATTTTTCTTTAAAGAAATAAGAAATAGACAAACAAAAAATTGGAAGAAATCAATAAATCCCTTAAAGAAATTCAAGAAAACCAAGAAAAAGCAATTAAGCAGGTGAATAAAATAGTTAAAGACTTAAAAACTGAAGTAGAAGCAATAGAGAAGACATAAACTGAAGAAATGCTGGAAATGGAAAATCTGTGTAAGCAAACAGAAACTATAGACACAAGCATAACTAACAGAATGCAGGACATGGAAGAGAGAATCGCTGGCATGGAAGATACAATAGAGGAAATAGATTCATCAGTCAAATAAAACACTAAAGTCAAAAAAGACATAATACAAAACATCTAGGAAATCTGGGACACCATGAAAAGACCAAATCTAAGAATAATAGGAATAGAAAGAGAAGGATACCAGCTCAAAGGCACAAAAATTATATACAGAAAATTCATTTAAAAAAACTTTCCCAACCTAATAATGGAAATGCCTGTGAAGGTACAAGAAGCTTACAGAACACCAAATAGACTAAATCACCCAAAAAAGTTTGCTTGTCACATAATATTCAAAACACTAAACATATAGAATAAAGAAAGACGATTAAGAGCTTCCAGAGGAAAAGGCCAAAACCTGCATCCCCAGGCTATCCTGGCAGCCAGTTTCCAAGGCCGAGTCAACATTTTGGAAGAGAATTGAATGGAAAGGTTAGTAAGCAGAGTATCCGACCTCTGACAAACTACTCTGCAAACAGTGCCTCTGTTGTGTTTTTCTAATTAGAGTATCTTTACAACTGTAACATTTCTCAGAAGGAATGTGTATTGAACTAGACGTTGGGAGCAGCATAGAGGGAGAATTTGGTCAGTCATCTCTGACTTCAGACACTAGCCTTGTATTACTGGGCCATTTGCCTTTTGCAAGTCTCAGAATATGCATATGTGTAATCACCGTGTATTAGTTACCTTTATCATTGCTGTAGGGGGGGAAGACATATGGCAAAGCCTAATAGAAGAAGGATTTGGTTTGGTTTTCAATTCCAGAGGCTTCAGTATAGTGTCACGTGGCTCAGCATTCCTGGGCCAAGAGAGTGATAATTCTTCATGTCCATAGAAATACATAGTAAGGGGGAAAAATCTTCTCATAGCATATATGGAACAGAATCAGAGACATGGGAAGGGACCACAACATAGCTCTGAGGACACAACACCAGTGACCTGCTTCTTCCACTAATCCTTGCCTTCTACCCCTTACCACCTCCCATGAAGGCAACTTAAGTTGAGGGACTTGGCCAGTTAGTAAAGCTACCTCTGGGTGTGTCTGTGATGGTTTCCTCACAGGCTTTTGGATCATCAAGCTTGTTTCTTATTTCTTGCCTTAGTGGGAGGTTTCAATAGAATTGAATTTTCTTAAACTTTAAATTTCATTTACCTTCCAATACTCAGAATAAGGTTAATTTGTGCTTCAGACTTGACATCACATAGATATTAATCTAAACAGAAGTTCTTGATATTTTTAAGAGTGCTATCAAATTAATCAATTTTCCAGAATTTAAGGGACTTGAAATATAAAATGGGCATTGTTTTTAACAGTCTCTAGTATATCTTTGAAGTAAACCACACCTTCTTCCCTCCTTTCCCTGGACTTAGCTGGCTGGCAGGGTGTCTATCTGAGTTCTGTTTAAGTCACACACTTTTAAGATGATCTGAAGAAGCTTCAGAGAGTTGGTTATGGGTTTGGGTCCCAGATCCACTAAATGTAAAAGTAAGCCTTGAGTAACTCATGCAGCTTCTCTGCTCCAAGTGTCTTGAGGCATAACTTTGTAAATTGTTATCCCATTTTACCTACCTGTATTTGCCTACATGGATGTACCTATGGACATGTACCTGGTTCTAAATATACATAAGCAGCATAGTCCTGGCACAATCTTAGGAGCTAACAAAACGATCTTTCCTTCGTTTTCAAGAAACAATTTGGCTTTCCCACTAAATCCACATCGGCTTTATGACGACAACACAACTGTGGTTTGACCCACCAGGGGCATGGCACAGATTGTGGTAGAAAAGGAATTAAGTTCTGCAGATGGAGATTTTATTTTATCACATCACTAAAGCGATAACAATACCCAGTTTATAGCAATGCATTTGTAAGTCGTTTCCAGTCCCTTCTGTTAATCACTCTGTACACTCTGTGGCTTAATTGGAGCCTATGTTGGCTTTATGCACCCTGGGAATCTAAGACAGACCTTGATTTTTAAGGGCACTTACATAACATTACAGCTATGAATATAACTGCACTGAAGTCTTTGTACTCTCTATTCTAACTACAGTTTCAGCACTAGCAGTAATAATAATTACCCTAAAAGATAATCACATTTGAGGAGGGGAGTTAAAAAGATGCCTCAGCCATTAAGAGAACTTGTTATTTTTGCAGAGGACCAGGAACTGGTTCCCAAGTACCCAGACCATGCAGGAAAAGCTCCTGTTAACCCCAGATCCAGGGAATCTGATGCCCTCTTCTGGCTTCCATGGGTATCTGTATGCACACGGTACAATGCATAGTTAATTTCTTTTTTAAAAAAATTATAAATATATCTTTTAAAATATATTTATATATAATGCCATGACCTTGAATATGTAACATTTATGCAAATAGACTTGGTCAGCTATGACATTAGGGATTTGGAGACAGGATTTTCTTGGTCCATGCAAGTGAACCCAGTGCAATTGTTAGAGTTCCCATCAGAGACCGACAGGAAATGGAAAGCTGTAAAAAAACACAGAAGGCAGACCTGTAGGGCACACTGATGCAGGGCCAGCAGCCAAGGAATGCAGTAGGCCTCTAGAAGATTCCCCATGTGTTACAGAAAAAACATACCCAGTCCTGCTAACAGCAGGATTTTTAACCCATCAAGCATAGTGTTAGGTTTTCAGCCTCCAAGTATTATAAGAGAATAAGATCATGTCATTTTAAACCTCCAGTTTGGGGAAGTTTATTGTTATAGCACTAAGAAATTAATCTGCAAGTTTTATAAAAGTGTCTCCATATCTCTAAATAAGATAACCGGTAACAACCAGTTCTGACTTTCAGTAGACAGTGGTATCTTACACAGCCAATCCCGGTTTCTAACAGAAGAGTGGTTGTTGGTTTGCCTGGGTGAGCATTCTTCTACCACCTCTGCAGAAGAATTCCTTTGCTTTAACTTCTCTGTGTTTTGCCCTTAATTCTTGTTGTCTGTATGAAGAAAAAAAAAATACATGCTATTGCTTTTTTGTTTGCTTGTTTTTCCTGAAACAAAATAGGACTGAAAATATGTAAATAAAGGGAATGAAGAGTACTCTTTTCAAGATCAGAGACTTTCTATCTAGTTCTACCTTCTATATAAGTAGATCATTTGCTCCAATCATTTTATGTATTTTTTAATGTATCATTTATATACACTTACAAAGTACCTAAAATGGCCACAATAAGTTTTGACAATCTCAGTGATTTCAAACAGCCCTATGTGCACCCTCGAGGATTCAAACAACCCATATGTGTGTCCTCAGAGTTGAGGAAGCCAGAATCCCAAAACCAAGGTGTTGGCTGTACTAGTTCCTTTTGATATTTCAGGCAGAATCTGCCCCGTGCCACTGTTACTTTCTGAAGGTTGTCATAAGTCATTGGTATTCTTTGACTGGTAAATATGATTCTTGTCCCTGGCCTTGCCATGAAGTGGATTTCCCCCAGAATTATCTCCTCTCCTACTGACACTGTTCATTAGATCTAGAAATCACCAAAATCCAGTGAAACTTCTGTATTAGTACTTCTCCCAGAGGAATAGAAATAATGAACAATATATGTTTATATAGAGGAAGAATCAGAAGATCAGCTCAGACAATTACGGAGTGAGCAGACAGGTCCTGGAATATGCAGGAGCAGACTGGAGACAATGGAAGGCCAGTGACATAGACCGAAGGCCAAGGCAAATAGATTCCAGACCCAAGAAAAGTCTATATTTATGTTTAATCTAAAAGATAGGGGATCTCAGTAGAAAGTAATCAGAAATTAATTTTTCCTTTGGAGAGATTGTACAATGTTTATTCTATCCAGGCCCTCATATGATTGTATGAGACTCACATACATTACAAATGACAATCTACTTCACTCCATCTATCTGAATGTTAAACATATCAAAAAACACTTCCAGAGAATAAAAACTGGCCAAATATCTTGACACCCTTTGACTCAGTCATTGATAAATAAAATTTTACAACTCCATCTGTACCAATTTTATATGCAATGACCCATATTCCAAATTAGGTCACATGTGGGCTTCCAGATCCACATAACCTTGAGTGATACAATATTCAGTCCTAGTTTCTTCCATTTCCTGGGTTGAATACAGGTCTAGGCCTTAGTATGAAGACTGGTCCAGATTTTTTTAATCAGTGTTATTGGGAAATTCTATGCCAAATCCTTGTAAGTGCCTTTAGGCCAGGAGTCTCAGCTGCTGCTATGGCTGAAAAGTACTGCTTTGACCAACTAGATAAGTGTCTTTGTTTCTGGCCCACATGGAGGGTTTATTATTTAGATAAGTCCTACAAGGTTTAGAATCTACTCACTCTTCTTCCCTGGGGTTTTGTATAGAAATACTCCCATGTGATCCCTGTTTTTTCAGCTTAACTCTGAGCAGCTCACACGCAGCACAGTTCCCAAGAGTCCAGTTCTAGAAAGCAAGACTAGTGCAGTAACCTCCAGAGAGACCTCAATTTCCAATACTCTGTGGGTCAACTTGTAAAGAATAAAGTATTCTTGGACTTCAAGCAATGTCTTAGATATGTTTATTATAAAACTTACATTAAGTATAAATAAACATGAAGGTTGTAAATCATGTATGTTTCTGACTCTTAAGCCATAAAACTCATACAAATGTACACACTCATTTCAAAGAAACCAATTAAATTAAGTCAGAGATAGTGACCTTATGAGCTGTTGTTTAACAGGAATGAGATTGTTGCTCACTGTGCACTGGTTCTGGTGCAGTACAGCAAGTCACAGAGTGCCACAGGTGATGGAATTCTTCCACTGTAGTTCATATCTTCTCAGATTCTAGGAAGGCACCTTGTACAGCTGCCTGGGAGGCCATTGTGTGGGTGCTCACTGGCTATGTGCTCCTGATTCCTCCTCCATTCTGTTCTTGTTATTAGTGAGCACTGGATAGCTCTCACTTGTGTCCACACAATAATAAACCAAACAACACACAAAGCCATGACAATTGCAGTCTAGGGGTCTAGGTTCATGGTTAGAAGTCATCATCCAAAAGACTGGGGGGTGGTTGTTTTATATAATTGTTTAGTTAAAATTGAAATGTTAAGCAAACAAAAAAAAACAAGAGGTTATTGTAAATTATTTTCTCTTTAATTCTTTGGAATGTATTTTTTAAATTTTGTATTACATTGCATTGGATGCATGGGTAGTTGTGTGACACAGTGAGATGTGAAGCTCAGAGGACCAATTCTGTTCTCTTCTGCCATCAAGCTGGTCTCAGGGATCCATGTCAGGTCCTAAGACTTGACAGCAAATGTCTTTACAATGAAACCATCTTGCCAGCCCTGGAAGGAACATTCTTGAAAAATACTATTTGTCTGTAAATTGGAATCATAAGGGGTAGCAATCAAGGAGAGGTGTGAACAAATAATGAGAAAAGGAGATGGTTGAGTGAGAGGAGCAACAAAGAGGGAGAAGAAAGAGATGGAGATCTTGACAGAGGGAGCCACTGTGGGGTTGGACAAAGGCCAAGTGCTAAGGAAGCCTCCAAGGACCTAGGGGATGTCCCTGTCTAGGACTCCAACTAAAAGTGAAAGGGGTACCTTAACAGGACTTCCCATATAATCAAATGAATGACCACCTAAGTGTCATTATAGAACCTTCATCCAGCAATGAAAAGAGGCGGAAGCAGAGATCCATAGCTAAGCACCAGGTCCAGCTGAAGAGAGAGAAAGGAGAGTGTATATGAGCAAAGGGATCAGGATCATGAGGAGGAAATACACAGAGAAGGCTGGTTAGAGCTATTGGGAGCTCACCGAATTAGAAACAGCTACTGGGAAATCTTTGGGAAAAGGAATTTAAACCCCCAAAGTTAGATGACCATCATATGGCTTGGGCAGTACGTGGAGCCTCATGGAGTAGGATCAGACTATATTCCCATGCATGAACTGGCATCTTGGAGCCCATTCCCTACAGAGGAACACCTAACCCAGCCCTAATACTGGGATGACAGAATCAGACCTACCCCAAATGGATACACCAGACTGAACTGACCCATCTTGGGACTCCTTGCCCTCCTTGGGGAATGGATTGGGGGATGGGGTTGGGGAGGCTGAGGAAGGATTGGGAGGGACTGGAAGGAAGGAAGGAAGGGAAGGCGAACAGGAGTATACATGGAAAAAATTTAAATAAATAAAAGATAAAAGAAAAATGTTCATTTGTGCTTGCAAGTGACCCTAACACAACCTCAGCAGGTTAGCCTGGCTCTGTTCCTTTGCCTGGAACCAAGGAGTCAGTAACATATGATGGTCCTCGGCCACAAATCTTAACTCTTTTTGCCTCTGCTTAGGTAATCATGGCTGCAAAGTTTCCCTCCTGTGAATGTATTAGAAACTCCTGTGCAGCACCACGTGACTTCTGATAACTCCTAGTTTAAACTTCAGGACAAAGACACTGACATGTCTCCTGAGACTGTCCACAGACAGATGTGATCCTTTCATATTCAGCTGGCCGAGAAAGAAGCCCATGGGAACTGCAGAAGCCCAATTCTTTTCTTCTCTTCACTAGTAAACATAATGACTCAGACTAACAGGCGAAAGTGTTGAGAGGCAGGGTCCTTAATGGGCTGTTTTAATGAACAGGTAAGAACAGTTTAAAATTAGCACAATGATTGTTTTCTTGCAAATTGATTTTCTACTATTCTATTAAGCCCTTTAATTCTCTGCAATCTTGTTTACCCCAGTAATTTGCTAAGAAAACCCTTTCTTTCAAAGGTAGAATAGCAGCAGCATTTAGTAAGGTCCAGTCCAAATAAACAAGAGTTTCAAATTAGTAGCATCTGATTTAATTAGGATTTATTAAATAGCAGTCAGGGAAATGCATTAACTCGCTTAGCCCACTAGGGGTTCCCTTTGTGTTCTGAAGTTAATCGCTGCCATTTCCTTCATTGCCTGTTGCTTCCCTCTTGACTGCCTTCTCATTTAGGGCAATGTGGGGACGTCTGACGAGCCTCACTGGTGTCTTCAGATCAGCAGATGGCAGGGAAAAGGTAATTTCATTGGAATTCCGGGTGACGAGATTAAAGGGTCATGAGAAGGCCACCCCATCAAATCTACACCTTCTTGCTCCCCTTCTTCTGAAAAGAACCAAGTGGACAAACTCCGCATGAGCCCTGCTTCCTGAGGACCCCTACAGGTTTACTTTACTTCCACAGCATTGCATATGCCTTTTCTTCTGCCTTTCTATAGATCACATATTTTGGTGTAGCGTGTAGCATGTGTTTCTTTCACATTCCTGTTTCACACTGTGTTGTGGGTCACTTGAGAGGCTGAGAGGTAGCCCACGGTGTGTTAGTTTTGCCCATTGATTTAACTCTTTACATCATTTCAACCCACTATCATCATTCTCTGAGCCCAAAGATCGTAACAGCTATTATCGTAGGATAAAGTGAAGGATGCGGTGCCAGACAGATACTTTAATGACCAAAGGATGCTAGAGCCAATGAAAAAGAAAAATATCCTTATTCTTCAGTAGCTTTCAGTTGACAAAGTAAATCATAATGCTCCCTGCACCTAATCTCTAAGAAATATTTATTTTAATGAGATGGAGCACATAGAAACAATATGCAATATTATCTTGGTGGACATGAACAATTTGGAGAAAATTTATATCCAGGAGAGCTTACTTCGACCAGTCACTAAGATAGAATTTTTCTCCCAAGCACAGTATTAATAATTTTTACTAGGCCTAAAATAATATTTACTTTATTCCCCCTGGTTCAAAAATTATACAGTGGCTTGAAAGCCAAAACGTAAGTTATACTGAGTCACATCTATTTGCTTCAAAATTAGATACTCCTGGGCACCACCACCAATGCCCAAATGCAGTTCAACCAGCACCCAGCATCCCTGAGGAGATGTGGGAGCAGGGCAAGGTCCATTGACAGTAAGACTGAATAGAACATCTCAGAAGTAGAAGATATCCAAATAATAGATGGAAAACTGGGCTGAAAGATCTTTAAAACTCACTGTCTACTGAAGAGAGTAAACCTAGCTCAAGAAATGCCATTTTGTATTCTAGTAGCCATAGAGATAAAATAGAGTTCAGTTCCACATTCCTGGCAGGGGCTTGCCCAGTTCTAGGAGAGAATGAGCTGTACACCTGTATGATCCAGGACTAAAAGGAGTCTTCCATTTTAGAGAACTATGCAGAACTATGTAGCAGGAAATCAGGAACTATATATGTGAACGATCGCATCATAGGACTGGAGACGAGCTGGGCGTGGTTAACTGAAAAGGATTCCGGAAGTAGACCTTCCAGGGAAAGGACAAGGACAGGAAGTCATCATTCTCTCACGAGAGTTCCTGACCGGGTGATCAGTTCCGCCCAGCTGCGCAGGAGTTCGGACATACTGTGTGGGGATGAGGAATCTTCCTTAGAAAGGCTCCGGCCCGCTGCAACCTTATCCTGTCATCTCCTCTTAAAACCGGCTCTGTTTTGTAAGCGATTTTCACAAAATAAACCCCATTTAAAACATATCTCACAGCGGGTTTATACCGCGATAGAACAAAAGCAGACAGAGCCCTGAGAAAGAGTCCCTCACCCAGTTCCCAGAGACCATAGCTAGAAACTGCTGTTCACAGAGGGGCAGCATGACCTAAGTTCCGATTGCAGAATCCATACCACTCTGGCTCTGCTATCTGACCACCAAATGCTCTAATCAAAATACACCATCATTCCTGGGCCAGCTACATGTTCCAGGGTTGATGGTGAGCTTCCCCCCTCTATAGGAAACATTCCAGGGCACAGAACCAGGACAGCTTGACCATACGGGACCCTGAACAAAACTAGCCCAAACATGCCAGGAAGAAATAATAATAAAAATGATTTTCACCTTGGCACTAACCAATCAAGAGCCTGACCTGTTGTTACCAGGCACCCCCACCCTAGTTTCTGGAAAGCCCCTAGCTCGAGCCAATTAGCTAATGACTCATACCATTATCCTCACCTGAACCCAATTCACAGCCTCGGACTACAAAAGGAGCCCCCCCTCCCCCCACCACCCCTTGCAGCCCTAATCAACCCTCCTGCATGATTCCGGTGTAACGAACATCTGGAGTGGTTCACGAGCTAGCTCTTCTCTACTCAATAAACCTTGCTTTTGCATTCTGCTACCTCCTTGTCTCTGGTGGTCTCTTCAGGGTCTCGACTTTGGGCATAACACTGTGTTGAGAGTCTTTAAAATCTGGGTGTAAAGGCTGGCCTAGGTGTGTTACGAATGGGAATTAGGTGTTCTACTGTTCCACTGTTTTGTGAGGCATGCTATGGTTGGTATGCTGTACAGCTCACGGAAATGCATAGTGCTGTCTTATATTACGGCATATGACTTATAGTGCAAACAAATTATAGATTAGCCAACTGTTTGTTAGATCCAAAAGCCTCCTCAAGGCCCAGTTGTAGGAAACAGATGGGTGTGTACAAAGTTTGCAAAGGCAATCAGCTGGTCAGCTACTAACAGACCCTGAAGAGTTGACTGAGCCCTTAAATGGCATCTCTCCACTTTTGGATTAGGAAATCACCTGTGAAGAGAAGCAACCCTATCCTCCTGAGAGCTTCCCTGTGAGCCCTGAGAAGAAACAAAGTCTCGGGGCTTCAGAGCTAAAGAAATGTTGGTTTTTTTTGTTGCCAGAATATTTACACAAGGAATGTCTTAAGGCATAATGACATGGTAATTTAAGGGCATTATTTGTCAATTGCAATTCTGCATTTTGATGACTCAAAGAATAAGCATAGGTTCAAAGTGCATACTTACCACTAATAAGAACATTATTCTTAAAAATAATAAAAGCTCCTAGTATGTGACTGGGACAAGAGCCAAGGATTATGCTGAATAGGGTAGTCCTTTTTAGAGGAATCTGCATTAGAGGATGAAAACATTGAGGTTTGAAGCCCAAACTGAGTTGAAATCCCAGCTTTACCCCACGCTTGCTGCACAGCTAATCACTTAATCTCCCTGATACCTGGTTGTCCCATTTTTTTGAGACATCAATACTTGAGGACCAAATGAGATAATATATGCAGAGTTCTTAGTAGAGATTTAGATGCTTAGTATAAACCTTTTGAAGGTCCATATTACATTAAATAATCCAAAATTACATAAATTTGAAATGATAATATGAAAAGTAATCAATTACCTTGAATTCAGACCTTTAATTTTGCAACAACAAGGCATGATGTGAAGAGACCAAGACGAACCAGCTGGGTTAATCTCAGTACCAAGATTGTGAGATTTCTGAATTCAGGCCACTGTGCTCTCTTCAGTATCATGTTCACATATTTTGGGGTGCATGAAAAGATCCTCAGCTCCCCAAATGTCCCTGTGGGTCAGGTTTCATAGCTTGATCCTCAGGAAAAGGACAAGTTCTAATATTGTACAAGCTGCTCTATAAACTAAGAGTGCATGGAGATTAAATTTTGTGATCTGAGAGTTACTTGCCATTTTACTCTTGTGATCAGAAGTATGTGTTGTAGAAGAACTTGCCTTCTGTTTACCATAGGCAGTCACTGCTGTGAATGATCGACTTACAGCTGCATCACTTTGGCACTGCACTGGCACTGTCCCAGTCTCTGGTTCTATCACTTCTTACTGAGAAATGGGTCCTGGAGACAACATTACAGTAATCTGAATTTAAATTCATCCAAAAAAAATTCCTGACAAAATCAATCTATTTTTTTTTCATGATAACCATCACCAGCCAAACAGGATAAGATATTTCCCTCAAGAGAGTTCTCTGTGACAAGAATATCTAGACTGTTGTGGCCTCCTAAATGATCTGTAATGAGCCACGCTTTATTTCCATCAACATTTCAAAGGGCCTTCTACCTCCTCTCCCTGTCATGATAATTGGCCAAGGAGGAAAAGGAGCAAGCATGAATGGCATCCAAATTTCTGGTAAAGCTCTTCTCAATCTCAGATAGTATATGAATATTCCTCCCCTTACTAACTCACCATATATAAGTATCCATTTCTTTTATTAATTCATTTTTTCTCATTTTTCATTTATTTCTTTATTTATTGCCCCTTTATTATGGCTTCTCCAGCCATGAAGAGATGAGAAATTCATTTTCAGGTTAGACTCCTGCTTCTCCTGTCGTTGGTTACTGAATAAATGTGTACTATTGGTAAACACACACACACACACACACACACACACACACACACACACACACACACAATGGAAACAAAAGAGTAACATAGTGGACATAGAAATATCTTCATGAATTTCATATAATTTTCCTGGAAGTTATCAATAAATTACTTATTCCATTGTCTTACATGAGTTGATAGAAGATTTCAGGTTAGAATGGAAAGACTGGACGTTTACTCAAGGAGACACAGTGAAAGTTGGAGTCTTTATTTCCCATCTTCATGGAATCAAAGGTCAAGGGTAACAAGAATCCTTTGCCACCAGTCAATTTGAAAAGCTGGATAGGTAAAAGCACAGAACCATTCTGAGAAAAAAAAAAATGAAATATTCAATAACCTGAGGATCATTAAAATCATGCGCATATGTGAGTGGGTTCTTTATCTTGATTTCCTTGTTTGTTTATTGCTCTATTTTTCTTCTCTTACAAGTCTTAGTACTATATTGACTATGGAGACCAAGTCTTCTGCTTCAGATTTCAGTCCTGGCTTCAATGTATGCAAATATTCAGGAACCTCAAATAATAAGAAAAAGATAAATCATCTGAATTACTTATTTAGGACTGTAAAGATGAACTACCACCTAAACCACAGTCTGCCATAGTCCATGAAGTTGTACTGAGAGGTCCTCCTCACTGTTTTCACTTTCATCAAACTTGATAGTCGCTGGCAAGTGTTTCAGAGAAACTACAGATGAGATTTCCCAGTCGGTGAGCACTCTTTGGCTCGGGTGTGTGTGAACCTGAATTTGTTATTACCTATCTCATCTAGATACACTTCATTTGTTTACATTTTTCATTGTCATTTGTGGCTCTGAAGTCCCAACTTCAGCCTAGGCTTTGCTCAGGAGCAGAGCTGTATTTACAACTGTGTACATGGTATTTGATGACAAGTGCCTGAGGACAAGCAGCTGTCACCTAAAACTAAAATATTTCATTATAAATTTATATTTCTCCAAAGGACTTCACATCATAAAATGTCATTAAACAAACCTTTCTTTGGGATCGTTTTATAAAATTCTTCCTATTTCTCTTGCTATTAGTGTTCAGTGCCCCATTATTTTCCTCCTCTCCCATATACATTATCTTCTTTGGGTCTGGTTTTCTATGAAATCTAAAGTTCAACCAATCATCAGTTTTACCAAATATTCTTTGAGCCACATTCACCCTTGTCAACACCAAAATCTAGATCTTAATATTTTATGCCTTAAGTTTTTAAAAAAAAATTTTAGTGTCTATTTATTTATTTGTGTGTGTGTGTGTGTGTGTGTGTGTGTGTGTGTGTGTGTGTGTGTGTGTGTGTATGCCAAGGTACATATATGGAGATCAAAGGACACTTTTTTTTTCCTTCTTTATTTTGTATTTATCAAAAAAAACAGTAAAGGAATTTAAAAATGCCGAAGAGTTAACAATAACTATACAGAGGATAATAATCATAAGCATGGCTTATCAAGGGTGGAAATGCAAATAAGATTACTACACATATATTTTCTTTGTGTTCAGCTTTCCCTCTGAATTTTTTTTTCCATCCCTGTATATCCTTATTGAAAGTCTCTTCCCCCTCCCACCACATCTGATCATTT
>PVIH01018265.1:0-39092 GCA_004025045.1 Sigmodon hispidus | reverse complement strand
TCCTTCACATTCAGAGGGCATAGTTCTGCTCTATGCATGTACCCCAGTTTTCAATCCAGAGTCATGAGCTCCCAGTCTCTGTGGGTTTCCCCATTATGATCTTGACTTCTTTGCTCATATAATTCCTCCTCCCCCTCTCTGACTGGACTGGGATGTATGTAGTTGAATTCAGATGTTACGGAAGGAATTGTTAGTGGCCACAGAGGGTCCTGATCCTGAAGCAACATGGCCAGAATTGTTCCAGACCTCAGAACCTGGACTCCCCTTTCTGTTGGATCCTGCTTTCTATGAGAGAGGATTGAGCTGTCCTTTGTGGGACATTACCACTCTGATAATTGACTTAAGGTTCCATTTGTATCAGTGAATATTTATCTAACCCCTTAACAAACATTAACCTTTACATGATATATTGCAATTGAATATTTTTGGCTATATCTGGCACCTAGCCATGTGAGTTTATCTCCTTGCTAGCCAGGCCACTAGTCAGGGATCAAAATACCTTGCATCTGAGCTGGCAGGGTAAAGCTCCAGCTAAAAAATTGGCAGGCCATTTAAGAAAGGCTCCTTCCTCACTGCTGCTCCAGCTTCTCCTTCCACCATAAGGAATGTTGAATAGTCCCACTTTATGCCAATATTTTGTACAACAGTCACTAGAAATAATACACAAATAATTTCCACACTCTGTCATTTACCATTACATGGATGATATCCTGCTGGCCAACTTGACCATAGATACCTTAAAAAATGTTTGCAGAAATTAAAAAGTTATTGCCTGATTGGAGACTCGAAATTTCCCCCCCCAAATACAAAGAGGAGATTCTATGAATCATTTATGATATAAGATAGGCCTACAAAAATTAGGCCCCAGAAGGTGCAACAGGAGAGACAGACTGAGATCTCTTAACAATTTTCAAACTTGCTAGGAGATATCACTCATATATGACCTGTTATTGGTATAAAAAGTATAAACTGTTTAACTTGTTCAAAACCTTATATGGTGATAAGGACTTAAACAGTTCCAGGGAATTCTCAGATGAAGCTGAGAGAATTAGCCTTGGTGAAAAAGAAATTACAAGAAGCACACATGAACCACATTGATACAGACCTCAATTGCATTTTGGTTATTTTACCTTCTAAGCATTTCCCTACAATGCAAAGAGAAAATGTTATACTAGGATGGATATTTCTACCACATAAACCAAGGAAAAAATTAAAAACACATCAAAAAGATCTCTGATTTGATTTTTAAGGGAAAATTTAGACTTTATCAGTTTACTGGAAAGGGCCCAGTAGAAATTGTTGTACCTTTGACTAATGAAGAAATTGATTGATTATAGGCAAACAGTGAAACTTGACAAAAAGCCTATAGTAACTTCCTCTGAGAGATTAGTAAAAAATACCCCTGAAGCAAAATATTCAATTTATAAAGAAAACTAACTGGACTGTTCCTCATGTGGTATAGGATAAACCTATTTCTGGAGCTCCTATATCTTATACTGATGCAAACAAATCAGGAAAATCTCAAATAGAGTGTCTCAAAGCACTTATAATTCTGTAATAATTCAGAAGTGAGAACTATATGTTATTATTATGGTGTTATTAGATTTTACAGAACCTCTTAACAGAGTAACTGACACTCAATATGCAGCAGCAGTTGTCTTACACATCGAGATGGCTAATTTCATTCCTGACAGTACAGAATTAACTTCATTGTTTATACACCTACAGGATATAATCAGAAATAGAATTCATCCTATGTACATAACACACATCAGATCTCATACAAGCCTTCCACGCCCTTTGGCAAAGTGTAATGATGGCATTGACCAGTTATTAATAGGAGACATGCTGGAAGCCTCAGAATTACACAAGTGATATCATGTCAATAGCAAAAGACTAAGAAAGAACTTTTCCATCACTTGGCATCAGGCCAAAGAAATTATGCAGAAGGGTGCTACTTGCTCCCTCTATAACCAACCATCCTTACTCACTGTCAGGGTACACAGAGTAATCAAATCTGGTAGATGAATGTGTTTCCAGAATTTGGGAAGGTGAAATAAGTATCTCATACCATTGACACTTACTCAGAAATGCAATGGGCAACTGCTTTGAGTTCTGAAAAAGCTGATGCTATACTCACTCACCTTTTGGAAGCCATGGCCATAATGGGAATTCCTGCTCAAGTTAAGTCTGACAATGCTGCAGCATATGTTTCCTAGAACATGAAAAAGATTTTTGGATATTATGATATAAAGCCCATTACAAAGATACAGCATAATCCAATAGGACAAACAGTTGTGGAGATATCTCATCACACCTTAAAAGAGATAGTTCATAAACTAAAAGGTGAAATAAAAAAACCCAAGGAGATATTGCATAGTGCTTTGCTGACCTTGAATTTTCTTAATGCTGATGAGAAAGAGCATCAGTTGCAGAGAGAGAGACATTAGGTAATAGAAAAAAACTTTGGAGTTCAACTAACCTATCTACTTCAAGGACATACTGACTTCAGAATGGAAGCCAGGGTATGTGCTGTGATGTGGTATGGTTTTGCTTATGTTTCCACAGGAGAAAAAAAACTATGGGTACCAACAGAATTAATAAAGATCCAATAAAAAGGGTCCCCTCCTAAGGAGGATAAGCAATGGATCATCCACCGATATGACAATTGGGTCTATGCTAAAAAAAATTTATTTAAGAAGGCTGGAATAAGGTCTCATTTTTGTCTTTACAGAAGAATAGATACAAACATCATCAGGACATTGAAAGAATGCTGAACACTTAGATGTTTGAAGCTGAAGGGAGATCATGTATGAAAGGATCACAAACAAAGAAATATAAGGACAACTGGTACCAATATGTGCTATTGAGTAATTTTTCAATACTCACTGCTTTACATCTATATCTCTTAAAAAATCAAAAATGTGGTCCTTGTTTGATTATGAATAAAGCTGGCTTTGGAGTTGGAGTAAGTGGCTTTCTCCTTCTCTAAGCACAAGCACATTGGTAAAGAAAACTTGAGAGATTCTGTAACGTATCAGAAAAGCCACCTGGTGTGGGACAGAAGATAGCCAGGATATATAGAGACCAATAGTATTGTATACTTATCCTTAATCCTGCTTCTCTGTGTATTTCCTCCTTTTTAACCTAAAAACCTTATCTGCAAACAATTTTCTCCTGAAGATATAAAATCTACACTTGATATTAATACTACTTAGGTTTTCCACTATAAACAACTATTTCTCCTACCAGCACTCTCCAAAGCATCCAGAAAGAAAATGGGCCCCTCCACCACAACAATTCTGTTAATAAAAGAAAGACAAAAGAAAAGAGAGTGTGAGCCAGAGATAGAGAAAGAAGGACCCTGCTGTGTACCACTCAATAATTACCTTTGAAATATAGACCATTCAGGGTAGTTGCAAGATAGCTTCATGTCATATCTTTAACAAGATTTCCAGATAGATTCACCTAGTTCTCTGAGAATCCAAACAAACAAAAACTATAAGATGTTTGTAGTCAGTGCATTAGGAACTAACCACTGTTTTAGTTTCAACTGAACCCCACAGAGATGCCATTGCCACCCAGTCAGCAGGAAGCAAGCTAATGTAAACTATGCCTCTCTTCCAATAAGTTTCACCCTCTGAGGGTTTTGGATGATTATCATTTGATAGAGAAGTTTTAAGTTAAAATTGGATGGCAAATAGAACAATAATACAGACATGGGTAAGTTATTGTATCTACCTATAAATAATTAATAGACAAATATGAACCAAAGACAATTTGCACTGATATGAACACTTGTATATTAATATAATATGAAATCATTTTATCTGTTTGATTGAGACTAATTAAATATGAAATTATTTTATATGTCTATAGTAGCTTGTATACTGATACAAAATTGAATGTATAATTGATCAAATTTTGCACAATTCTATCTCTGCTTAAAAAATTTTGCATAATAATGCATATTGAGCATATTATTGCCTTTTCCACGATGCAACCTCTACTTCTGTTTATTTAAACTAGTCATAATATATAATTACATTAGTCATAATAAATATATAAGAAGTTTTGTATACCTCTGTTTAGATATTTTGTATAATGATATATATTTAAAATACTGTTGTCACTTTGCCTGATACATATGCTCTGGTTAATGTTCAAAGGAACATCATCCTTGAAGTCATTATTCAGAAACTGTACATCCATTTGTAGATTGCCTATTTTTACAATGTAAACTTCAGGCTTTAGGATAATTATAATAGCAGATCACCTTTACTTATGTTTGCCATGTAATAGTCATGTGTGGTTAGGATTCCCAGATATATGCTAGAATATATCATGTAGATATATGTCTTCAACCACTTCATAGACATAGAGAATATGGCATTTAATGTTTTGTTATTTAAAATTTGGCCATGAGAAGCATCACAACCCCGGGCATCACTGTCTCTTTCCCAAGATGGTGTTGGGCATCATGGACATCTCACAGAGTTTGTCTTCTTTGGTGAACAATGGTCTGATGGAAAAAGAACTGCCCTTGCCCTGATGGCTTCCAACATGCATACCATCAATTCTGGATGAGCAGGATAAAGGATAGAGACTGCCAAAGCCTGCTTGGACAGTTTCTCCAAAAATACTCTGCTCCTGAAGAGATCTATCAGATATCCTAGGCCTGTAGCCAGAAAGGTGGATGCTCCAACTTCACAGAGAAGCCATGGGTGACTGTAAAGGTAGCTGACTGCCACTGTCCTCTCCTAAATCTTGGAAGCTACTCTCTTGTGCTTCCAACCTTCAGGTAATATATTTTCCCTCTCAGGTCTTGATGTTGTAGAGACTAGATAGTTAAGTTTACTATCATCTCGTATCTCTCCAAGGAGCATTCAGGTATTAGATTCTTATTATTCAATATAAACAGCCTTGAAGTAATCCTTGTACATTTTCTCTTACCAATATTATAGACATTAAGATTCACCTTGTATTTGTTGTTTGCTAGTTGTAATGTGACCTTGCTTATGTTAGTGCCTTTACCTCCCCCAGACACTACCTTACGATGATTCCTATTGTCTACAGTCTCATACTTAGTTTAGCACTTTCTTAGTTAGAAAAAGGGGAGATGTAGTGAGATTCAGATGTTACCCAAGGAAGTGTTAGTGACTTCAGAGAATCCAGACCCCAATGAAATGTGGTCAGAATCACTCAAGTCGTGGGAACCTGGACTCCCCTTTCTGTGGGTTCCTGCTGTCTCTGGGAGTAGATCGAACCATTCATTGTGGGATGTTTCTACTCTCTTAGAATTTCCTTAAGGTTCCACTTGTATCAGTGAGTGTTTATATAAACCCTTTATGAATTTAATCTTTATATGATATATTGCAACTGAGTGTTTCTGCCTATACTGCGAGCTCCACTAATTATGTGTGCATTTCTGCATCAGCTTCCATCAGTTGTATTAAGGGGACTGAGTACATTTGCATGCACATGCATGAAGGAGAGAAGGGAAATATGACATGAGACCAGACTCTAAAATCTCAAATTCTCTTTGAGAGATGTCTTTCTTCCAGAAATGCTATATCTTTTAAAGTAGTGATTCTCAACCTATGGGGTGTGACCTTGTTGCAGGGATCACATATGACACCAGATATTTACATTATGACTCATAACAGTAGCAAAATTATAGTTATAAAGTAGGAATGAAAATAATTTTATGGTTGGGGAGTCACAAAGCATGAGCAGCTGTACTAAAGGATTGCAGCATTACAAACATGGAGAACCACAGTCCTAAAGTTTCCATAGCCTTCACAAACTCAGAACCAAGTGTGTTCCAATACTCAAGCCCATGAGAGACATTTCTACACTCAGTCACCACAACAACCCCAGTGGAAAGAAAGCACTTAGAGAATATATACACTTATCTTCTTCCTTATTAGTAGAGGAAACAGTTCACTTTTCTGTGTCAGAATCCTTTGTAATTAAATGTGACTTAAGAAACCATCACTATGTTTGTCATTTCCTTTGACTCTTATCTTCATCAGGACATTTTTCCATAAAGGAACTTATCATACAGACAAAATAAACAAAATCCAAGCAAACAAAAAACCTCTCTGAAGTTTGTCAAAGCCCTTTTCTTCATATGAGATGATCATATGATTTCTTTATGAACCTACTCACATGCTGAGCTCTATTGACTGAGTGGCACATGTGTAACCAACTTTATGTCCTAATTCTTGTAGACATAAACCCTGGTGGCAGAAGAACTGAGAGCACATCCCAGACTCACATCCACCAGCAGGACAATTCCAAGGATGCTCAGCAGAGATGGTGCTGAGAAAGTAGAGAGGCAACTCATACATGGTAAGGGAAAAACCACTTTCCTTTCTTTCTACTGCTGTAAGGGTGTATGGGAGGTAGCTATGCATGTGACCTTGAGTGGAGGGTAGTAGACCTCTTGAGGCCCAAGTATTAAATGATCACAAAAGAGTATTGATATTTGCAATTAATTTAATGAAGTAGAAAGAATTGCCTTTGAGATTCCAACAATTGTCTTGCACTTTATAGGCAGAAAGATAAACTTAAGAAAGAAAAGTTACAATGTGTGTTATCAGCTGCTGACTTGTGACCATTTTCTTTGTCTGTGAGCCAAAGTACTCATGGGAGTTTATGATGTCTGTGGACAATCTTCACTGTTATATATTGCATCCTGAGAAAAGAAATGAGAAAGTAACTTAAATTTTGAACTTTGACTGTACAGCCTAATATTGAAAAATCTGAATTATTATTATTATTATTATTATTATTATTTATTCAATCCCCATTGAATATTTCAGGAAACTCCTTGAAAAATATATGATTAGGTACGTGTTTAAGAGACAAGGAGTCATGAAACCAACAGCAAACAAACCCAAATATTTCTGGATCTTTCTCCAAAGACTCTGCCTTGATTATCTTCCCCTCTAATTTCCAAACTCCCTGAGCTGTTTCCATAGCAATCACTTTACAATCATTCTGAAGCTAGAGGTGTCTGCGGCTGAAGGCATCCTATGAGCCTCCATTTGAACTGCTCTGCTATTATTTGCTCAACTCTTGCTCAACTGAGTTCTTGCTTAAGAGAAAGAGGGTGATATTAAAATTTCCAGTGTTCTTAAATAAGAGTTATATTAGAACCCAATAGAGGGCTGGAGGGATGGCTCAGCAGTTAAAGGCTTGGCTCACAACCATAAATATAAGCACCCAATAGAGAGCCCTCTGTGGTACTTTCAGGCCCCATGTGTTATTAGTGTAGTTTTAGTTAAACTTGAGCATTTCCCTAAGATTTGGCACATGTGGGATGCTTAAAAGCAAACAGGGACACTTTAGATAAATTTATGGAACTCCATGCTTATACTTGAAAAGATTATATATTATATATTGTTCATTGACTTGTTTAGTTTTCCAAGAGATCATGAGTCATGATGTTATTAAATTCATATCTTCTCCACTTTTTCATTGGTATCAAATGGCAGGGTTTGTTGTCACTGACACAAAGCAAGACTTCCTGAAAACTGAGTGTATTTTTCTTTAAAATATATGAGGGGTATATTTGTGTCATGATATGCTTGTGCATGTGTGTGTGTGTGTGTGTGTGTGTGTGTGTGTGTGTGTGTGGTGTGTGTGAGCATGCATGCTCTACCTCTCTTTCTTCCACTACTCTTTCTCTCTCTTCCTCTCTCTCGTGTGCACACATGCAGGTACGAACCTGTGATTGGGTGAGTTAGAAGTAATGGATAAGACAATTATCTGTGGATGATTTCCTTTGTTTCTGTGTTTTTCTTTCAATATTATAACCTCTTCAAAATAAGATAAAACATCAACTGCCTCTTTCAATGGCTTTCCTTAATAAAATGTCACCACTAAATCAAATTATATCATTCCACAATAGTACGTAGACAGCTTTTGCTTTGACATTGTTAGTCACAAAGATGGAATATGGTTTTTCCTCATTAGTGAAAATATATTTATACATATATATATGTTTGTATAAAACATATACATATACTTATATAACTCAAAAATTGGAAAAATTGATAATTACCACCACCACAGTCACATTGTCCAGAGTCTCCTCAGACTGGTCGTTAAAACATTGTTTGAACTGGATCACAGCTGCCTTATTATAAGGAAGAGCTACGTATTTACTAATCACTTCAAGATATTCATCCGTTGTCACAGACCCATTAATTGTCTTTGCAATAACATTGTCCATTGCATTGCAGCCAGAACCTGAAGAGACAGGACATTCATTGCTGGAGGTTGAACTCACCCAGGGTAACCTGCCATGACAATCATGCTCTTGAGTACATGCAAAGACACAGATTAGCAAAGGTTCTGGAGCACTGCCAAATCTGGGACAGAAACGGCATGCTGTGAGATTCCACTTAGAAAGTGAAAACTCTGCCCCTTACCTCCCAGCACCAGCACAAAAAAGCCAAATCTCACACAACCTTAATAGATGAAAACACTGAAGAGATGGCAGGCTGTTGTTCTGGGCATGGTAAGCTTTCTGAGTCTTTGGTCATAGCCTGCCACATTAGTACTTTGAGAACATCATGGAATATGTTCAAACATCCTATAAATACTGTGTCTAGAATGTTACCCACATTGCTTTGGTAACTTCATCATCTCCATCACAAAGCAATTCAGACAGTAACTCTAGTACCTCTTGTAGAAAATGGATGCAGAATACAGACTCCATTAGGTCCTGACAACTTCCCCTAACAAGTCAGAAGGGAAATCAAACCTTTGTCAACAAGACACACAAGAAAGAGAAACTTGTTCTGAAGCAACATGGTGAACAATTATCTTTCTTTCTTCCAGTCATGATGTATCTCAGGGCTCACTTGTGAACCCCATGAAGTATTTTGACATACTTTATAAATTTTGCATTCAGAATATTATTCACTATTCCATTTAACTCTTTCACGTGCACCAAAAAGAATCATAAAACATAAATGTTTGTACTAGAAGTGATGTTATTTGTTCCACAAGCTGGAGAGAAAGAGTCAAGAAGTAATGTCAAATAAACTAATTTTACCTTAAGCGTAAGGCTAGCCTTGAATTTCCTATCAATTTAACTGGAAACTCCACCTTTTGTTTATTTTGCACCAACCTCTCAGATGGGTGAAGCAGACAAAAAATAATGCAAATTATAGAAAGCCTGTGACACATGTGACATGTTCGTACTGACTACATTGTCAGGGGCAAAGCTTTACTTCTGTCATTACTTCAAGTGGACTCAGGGAATGTGAACTGTCCTCCCAACCAGCAGAAAGTTAGTGGCCCAATGTGAAGTCAGAATAACCTTTCACATATGTGTTTTGTGGCCCACAAGCTGTTTACTCCTAGGTCACATGCTGCACTTTGAAAAGTAACTTCTTCCACAGTTTAAGACATTCATGAAAACAATTTTAGGAAAGTCATTTAGGTCCAGTGTCATTTATATTTCTCCATTTCCTGTAACATATCTCATATCCAAATTCAAGAGTTTCCAGGAATTTCAGGAGAACTGTTATAATCTTGGGACCTCCTGCATGGTAAGGGCACATCACACAGAGCTCCACCACTGGAGCCAAACCCACATGAGTGGTACCTCTTTGATTATCTGGACTAGTGTTGAGATTTAGGGCTATTGCATCAGACACATTGTACCACTGTTGACATGTTTTGGGGCTCAGGCTCTAGGTCTTCTTCCTGTAAAACAGAAACAATGTGTGGTCCAAAAGCAGCCCACCCTTCCACAGAACTCACCACTTGCGTAGCAGCAAACAGGAATGGCAGCTAGCAGGAAGACCACTACCAGCTTCATGTTGAGGCAGCCCTTGTGAGTTGGTCTTTGGTACAAGATGGAGATCAGGAAACTTTCTGGAGTTCAGACCTCAGTGCTCCTCTATTTATTTCTTGAGCAGACACCTTAGTGTCTACAAGGAAGTAAAAACGCAAGTCATAAGAGCAATGTGGCATTGTACCAGAAACATGAGAGAATGTGAAAAAGAGCCAAGGAAGCCTATGATTGTTTGTACAAAAAAGGAAACAAGTTATTGAGAACCAGATCCTGGGAATTAAAGTATGACTTATGACAATAGGTAACTGTTTCCCAAATGCTTCCAAAATTAATGCAAACTGTAGCACAGTAGTTTGATTTTTTAAAAGATATTCTTTTCCTCTTCATACTCCTTTCACTTCATTTTCCCCTCTATATTGTCTTTCTTGTTATGGTCTTCTCACTCCATTCATTCTTGCTATTTTTCTCCTTCATCCTTCTTCATTCATGTCCTTCTCTTGTTCTTTAAATTTTATTTTCCAATTATGAGCACCTTCATTGTGTTTACACCTGCTTCTGATAGTTTCAGTGGCTAGTGACAGTGCAGGACCACATACCATTTATAAAGAGGTTTTCCTCTTCACCCTCTTCTACTCTGTCTTGCAGAAGAAGCTTATTGCCTCCTGATTCTTTCTCAAGAGTCTTATTAAAAAGTCATTTCTTTGTATTAAAATGCAATGTTCTCTTCAAGTAATTAATATTTTTCCTTTTTCTGTGCTTAGGTTTAGGGTGTTTAGTAATCAGATTGGTGAATATCCTACCTGTCATCTTAGAGCCTCCATCCAAGAACTGATGGAAACAAATTCAGAGCTCCACAGCCAAGTATCAGGTCATGTTCGAGAAGTCCAGTCAAAGAGAAAGGAAGTGGTATTACATGAGCAAGGAGGGATGGTCAAGATCATGATGGGGAAACCTACAGAGACAAATGAACCAAGTTTGTGGGAACCTATGAAGTTTAGATAACAACTGTGGAGTCTGCATGGGAGTTGACAAGACCCTCTGCATACAGGAGTAGGTTGTGTAGCTTGGTCTGATTGTGAGGTCCTTCTCACTAGGACCAGGATTGAACCCTGGTACATAATTGACTTTTTGGAACCCATTACTTATAGTGGGACACCTTGCTCAGCCTTGATGGAGGGGGAGAGGTTTAGTCCTATCTCAACTGAATGTACCAGGTTTTTCTGACTCCCCTGGGGAGGTGTTATATTTTGTTGGTTGGGGGATGGACCCAGAGGAAGGCTGAGAAAAAGAAAGAGGAGGTAAAAGAGAGGGATATGTGATAGGTAAAATGAACAAAATTATTAAATAAGAATAAAGGTTTAGGGTGTCACTTCTAATGAATAAAATGCCAGTATCAAATATTAGGGCTTCTTGTTGCTTTTTGAGAGAAAGATGCTAGGTGTATGATGAGCCATTGTGTGGCTCATGCAGCTGTGACTTCAGATCCTAGGTACAGCATCTTCTAATGACTTATCCTGGAGCAGCCATCATGGTTCTCGGAGGTTCCTTCTCCCCATGGTAAAATGAAGACAGATAAAACTGGTTCCTTCTTCCCATGGTAAAATGAATACAGATAAAACTCTGCAAATGTTTTATTGCAACAGCCGATACAGTATGTAAATAACCTTTCCACATTACCTAAATAACTACTAATTTGTGGGAATTTTCCAGTGCTGAAACTCTGGATATTAGTATGATGTCCTTTCAAGTTAAAAAACAAGCAAAGAACATCTAAAAGCCATCAAAAATAAATACAGAACCATTACTATGAAATCTAGCTAGATTACATGTATGTAATGGCCACAGATGACAAACACATCAATGGTTATTATAACAATAGTCAAATAGACAAGCTATAGGATCATCTTAGATGTCCAGCAGAAGATACTTAGACAAATAAAATATTCTATATATACACAACAGAATTTTATTCAAAGGAGAATAGAATTATTTCACTTACATGGAAATGAATGGGCCAGGATATTATCAAGTTAAACAAAATAGTTAAACTCAGATTGACATATACCATTTTCTGTAATATACACACTATGTATTATGAATGAATTGTGTATTTATCTATATTTGTGTGACATGTAAGTAGAGGAGGAACTAACTGTAGTGAGGAAAGGAAAGAAAGGTATTGATGGGACTAAATGACCAAAGTAAAATAGTGCATGTGTGTGAAATGCCATAATGAAATTCAGTGTTTCAAAATCACCTAAAAATTCTAGTTACATTAAAAAACAGGCTATTATAAGAAGAAATAATTGCTTAAAAACTAATTGAAAGTTTTCAATATTGCATCAAATATATATATGACTGTCGTGGAAGACATATTAAAAGAGCATCTCCTATGAACTACAAACTGTATTGAATATACATTCAGTTGGAGAATGCTTTGGTCCAGGTATCATCTTAATTTGAGAGACTATACAGCACCAAACAATAAATGTAAGATTACAGAAAGACTTATGTTTGGGGAAAAAATGATAGTTTAACAACCTGAACAATGGAACCAAGGATTGAAAGCACAAACCTCTACAGACCACTGGGCAACATTTTGCTATTGTCATGAATAAGTGCATGTGGTACTGTGGACCGAATTTGGGAATAGGATATAATAGGTTTAAAGAAAAAAAATGATATGTACTAATTACCCAAAATGGTGGGAGAGGAAGGGATTTTGAAACAAATAGTAAGGGAGAATGCATGTGTATAGTGACACCTGAATAACACAATGAGAAGGAAAGAAAAATTGTATCCAGTACAAAAATGAAGAGGAAATGTGCATGTGAGCTAGAGGGGTAAAACCCTTTCAGTTGACCTATAAATGGTTTATTTAATGTTATAATCATTTGTGACATTTCCTTCTGCTATTTAAGCCAAAAATGAAATTGATTTAGCCAAGCACATATAGTGTAGGCATGTGTCCTTATGGGTATACCTTTATCTCATTGTTCTTGGCCAGAGTCATCAGGTCCAAAGTCAAGTGACAGTGATATGTGATATAATCTCTTTGCCCAATCCTTAACTGGGTGTATCTGTTTTCCAAATGCTTCCCAGTGATCTGTCTTGTTTTCAGCTAAAACAAGACCCCTTGAAAGGTGCTTTGCTGGGATTTAAAATTCTCCATATGAGAAACAGGTATCTACAAAGCAGGGACTACGTTTTCTTTTACCTGATTTTTTTTCAGTACATTTGATATAAATTTTTATGTGAGAAACCAAATGTCAATGATTAAACCCAGAAAAGACTCATGCATGCCTTTAGTCCCAGCACTTGGGAGGCAGAGCCAGAAGGATCTCTATGAGTTTGAAACCAGCCTCATTTACAAAGCAAGATCCAGGACAGCCAGGACTTTTACACAAAGAACCCTATTTTGAAAACAGAACAAAAAATAAAAAGGGCTGGAAGAGATGGCTCTGTCCTCTGATAATCCAGGCTAATTTTATTAAACATAAAATATACCACCACACTCACTTGAATATTTGTGGAGTCAAATGGCTCAACACAAAGGTGATGTTGATAGTTCTTCCTTTCCAAAGGTGACTTAGATCAAACTTCCCAATAGTTCAGAGTCTGAAGAAATCCAACATCTTTCAATGTCCCACTCTCTGGGACGATTAATGGATCACAGTCTAGTCCAAAACACTGCATTCTTTAAATTTTAATGTGATGTACATTGAATGGGTTTGTGTTTGCAGAAATAAATAAAATATTTGATGAGGAATAACCATATTTATATGACCATTGACCCCTGTAAGGCTTGAGATATATATTAATATTTTTGATAATAATGGTTCTAACCACGGTTAGTATAATTGTGTGTGAGACACTTTATCCTAGTGATTTATGTGGAGAAAAAACATACACACCTATAATAGGAAGCACTTAAATACCTAAATGATATCTTCTCACCCACCATGATCAAGTAGGCTTCATCTGAGAAATGCAGGGCTGGTTTAACATACAAAAAATTGTAAATGTTATCCATCATATAAACAACTAAAATAACAAAACCACATGATCATATTCTTAGACGCGGAAAAAGCCTTTAACAAAATCCAACACTCCTTTGTGGTAAAATGTTCTCTATACAATATAAATAAATAACAGTTTAGACCCATACAAAACACCATAAAAATAAATAAAAAATCAAAAACAGCCAAATTAAAAAAAAATAAAATTTACTAGTCGCCATCTATCCCCCCAAAAAAACATATAAAAATTCAAATAAGCCAAAAACTACAAGCCACATAATAAATAAATTCATAAAAATAAGTTAATTTAAAAAAAAACTAACTAATAATATACTTAAAATATAAGCCAAACAATATAAAATATATAAACATATAATTCATTTCTTTTAAAAGACAAAAGCTACAGACACACAAACCAGACTCCACACCACTGACACCACACGTGTGCCACATACTACAACACTCCTTTATGATTAAAGCCCTGGAGAGATCAGGAATACAGGGAGAATACCTAAATATAATAAAGGCGATTTACAAGAAGCCGACAGCCAGTATCAAACTTAATGGAGAAAAACTCAAAGCAATCCCACTAAAATCAGGAACTAGACAAGGATGTCCTCTTTCCCCTTATCTATTCAATATAGTTCTCGAGGTTTTAGCTAAAGCAATAAGGGAACGGAAAGAGATTAAGGGGATACAAATTGGAAAAGAAGAAGTGAAACTATCTCTATTTGCAGATGATATGATTGTATACATAAGTGACCCACAAAATTCTTCCAAGAAACTGCTATAGCTGAAAAACACCTACAGCAACATAGCAGGATACAAGATTAACTCAAAGAAATCAGTAGCACTTCTATACACTAAAGATAGAAGAGCTGAAAAAGAAATAAGGGAAACATTACCCTTCATAATAGTTGCAAATAGTATTAAGTACCTTGGAGTAACTATAACCAAAGAAGTAACAGACCTATTTGACAAAAATTTTAAATTATTGAAGAAAGAAATTGAAGAGGATATCAGAAAATGGAAAACTCTCCCATGTTCCTGGATAGGTAGGATCAACATAGTAAAAATGGCAATTCTACCAAAGGCAATCTACAGATTCAATGCACTGCCCATCAAAATCCCAACACAATATTTTTTGGACCTTGAAAGAACAATACTCAATTTCATTTGGAATAACAGGAAAACTAGGATTGCCAAAACAATTTTACTCAACAAAAGAACCTCAGGAGGTATCACCCTCTCTGACTTCAAGCTATACTATAGAGCTACAGTAATAAAAACAGCCTGGTACTGGAATAAAAACAGACTTGTGGATCAATGGAATAGAATTGAGGATCCAGACATTAACCCAAAAACCTATGAACACCTGATCTTTGACAAAGAGGCCCAAAACATTCAATGGAAAAAGGATAGTATATTTAACAAATGGTGTTGGCATAGCTGGATGGAAGTGTGTAGAAAAATACAAATAGATCCGAGCCTGTCACTCTGCACAAAACTCAAATCCAAGTGGATCAAAGACCTCAACATAAACCCAACCACTTTGAACTTGATAGAAAAGAAAGTGGGAAATACATTTCTAGAAATTGGCGCAGGCCACCACTTCCTAAATATAACACCGATGGCACAGACACCAAGACCAACAATCAATAAGTGGGATCTCCTGAAGCTAGGAAGCTTCTGTAAAGCCAAGGACACTGTCAATAGGACAAAATGACAGCTTACAGAATGGGAAAAGATTTTCACCAACCCTACAAGTGATAGAGGACTGATCTCTAAGATATATAAAGAGCTCAAGAATCTAGAGCCCAAAACCTTGAATAATCCAATCAAAAAAGGGGTTCAGATCTAAAAAGGGAATTCTCAGCAGAGGAATTATGAATGCCTGAAAGGCACCTGAAAAGTGCTCATCATCTTTAGTCATCAGACAAATGCAAATCAAAACAACTTTAAATACCACCTAACACCTGTTAGATTGGCTAAGGTAAAAGACACAGATGATAGCCTATGTTGGATAGTATGCAGATCAAGGGGAACACTACTCCATTGTTGGTGGGAGTATAAGCTTGTTCAGCCACTTTGGAATGCAATATGGAGGTTTCTCAGAAAATTGAGAATCAATCTCCCCAAGGACCCAGCAATACCACTTCTGGGTGTATACCCTAAAGATGTACAGTCGAACTCCAATGGCATTAGCTCAACTATGTTCTTAGCAGCATTATCTGTAATAGCAAGAACCTGGAAACAACCTAGATGTCCCTCAACTGAAGAATGAATTAACAAACTATGGTACATCTACACAATGGAATACTACTCAGCAGTAAGAAAAAATGATATCCTAAAATTCGAAGGCAAATGGGTGGATTTGGAGAATATTCTCCTCAGCGAGGTATCATAAATCCACAAGATAAGCAGGGGATATACTCACTCATTAGTGGTCTCTAAACAAACAAACAAGAAAAAATCCAAGCATGCCCAAGCTGCAAACCACAACCACTGAACAGCTTGGGATCAGAAACACCCTGAACTGACCCTTTGGATCCCACTCCACCTAGAGGAACACCTGACTCACTCTTGAGGGAGGGGGACAAAACTGGATTTGTCAGGATTGGAGACTGAACTAAGCATTATTGGATCAGTGGGACTATGGGACTGTCTGAAGCCTGCCCAGGGAGAGGATGGGGAGTTGTGGAGAAGAAAACATGATCTGATGTGGCGGGAGGGGGAAGGGACCTTGAATGGGGATATACAGGGATAGAAAAAAAATCCAGAGGGAAAGCTTAACAGAAAGTAATTTTATGTGTAGCAAATTATTTGCATTATCACTCTTGATAAGCCATGCTTATGATTTTTATTTTCTTTATTGTTGTTGTTAACTTATCAGCATTTAAATTCTATTTACTGTTTTTCTTGATAAATACAAAATAAATAAAGAAGAAAAAAAAATTGCAAAAAAATACCTAAATGATATCTTCAAGTTTGCTGATTCTAAGTTACAGATATGTGTCTGCTTCACAGTATTTGGGATCATGATAAATCAAATTTTATTACAACATCTTGTTGTGTGGTCCTCTAAGCTAGGCTCACATTCACTTACATGCATCATAGACCTTCCTCGTATATGCCTTTGCAGATGAACTTCTTTCTTAGAGAAATACAGAGTTTACAAACAAGGATATGGTTGCTTACTCCAACCAGATATTTCAGGAGACACATCTGGACAGTGATACACTTGAAGACTATTCAGATGTCTGTAGTTGGAGTCACAGAGATTTTCCTTCCAAGATCATCTTTGCTTTTATATCAATCCTAGTATTTACGTTTCTTATCTATGGTTTCCTTGTTTATACCAGGTATATCATACTAAGCATTAGCCATTCATTGACATCTAAAGGCAGAGGTGTCCAGCATTCTGTACGTTATTTACCACCCATTCCCACCTGTCTACACCACACACGAAGAACCTCCATGGCTATTATGTCCCTCTTTAACTCAGAGATTCAGCCTGACAACCACATATGTCCCCAAGGCTATTCATGTTGTATTATCTTACAGATGGTTGATGCTCCCTTTTTGTGAATTAACATCAGCACCAGGGCTTGGGATGGAGTTGAAAGAATATGAGAATCCTCTCAGCAAGTAGGGCTAGTCTTTCCCTTCTGACATGGGGTTGAAGAAAGAGTGCATTCAACCTCAACATTAGGTCCATGGTAGAAGAAGTGTCTCCCACCTCAGTGCATACACAGTGCTTTACAGTCCATCAAACTCAGTCCTGAGCCTGGAGTCTTCTTAAGCCTCAGAGATGTCTGATCATATAGAAATCCCAATCCACCATTCCAAATCCCCAAAAGACAGGTAACCCTGTATCTCTCTCCAAATTACATTTTTTCTTCCTTTCTTCCTTCCTTTTATCTTTTTTTGTTCTTTCTGAATCCACTTAGTGTCATGCATATGCACATGGGACATAGGCAATCTAGTAAGGCAGACATCCCTAAAGAAAACTAACTTTGATTTCTCCAGCAATCATAATTTGCCAGTAGTTCTTCAAATTAATTCATTCATTAATATTTTGAAAAGTGTGCACCAATGTGCAGTGGTACATGCATGACAGCACACATATGTGGAGGTCAAAGAACAACATTGTGAAATCAACTCTTTTCTTTCACTTTTATGTGGGTTCTGGGGTTCCAATTGAGGACAAGATCTCAAACTCCTAAGCAAATGTGCCATCCCTGAAAAATTTCAATTGAACAACAACAGATCATTAGAGAAATCATGTCCCAGAGATGAGGTCAGCAGGCCCCGGCGCCTGCCCAGGAAGTTGTGTTCCCAGACCAGGTTTGGTCTGTGGTGCCTGTCCCTACACACTCCTTAGCAGACAGGACTAGAGTTTGGTTGTGAGGGACTCCTACAGCTGCTACTAAAACAGGGGGCCTTGCACAGCCATACCACCTCCAATTGCAACATCAGAGAAGAACTGAGGTCTTGAAATTCAGACTCCAAGCCAAGAGCAGAGTCAGAGATTGAGCAGACCCCTTGCTCAGAGGCGACAGGAGTCACAGAAGCAATCTTGCCACAACTGACCAGGAGACACCTAATCGTGAACCACTGAAGACATGGGCACATTCCAGTGCAAAAATACATATAATAATATAAATAAAAACAAGGTAACTCCAGAAGAAAGTGGTGGTTCTACAACTACAAGACCTGAACAGAGCAATGAAGAGGAAGCAGAAGGAAAGAACAACACCCAAAACACCTTTATGAAGATTATTAAAGCCTTCAAAGAAGATATAAAAAATTCCCTTAAAGAAATAGAAGAAAATACAAACAAAAAATTGAAAGAGATGAACAAATCCTGGAAAGAAAATCAAGAAATGGTGAACCAAAAAATGAAAGAAACATTCCAGGAACTAAAAACTGAAGTAGAAGCAATAAAAAAGTTACAAAATGAGGTAAAGGTGGAAATAGAAAATTGGAAGAAAAGAACTGGAACTACAGACACAAGCATAACCAACAGAATTCAAGAGATTGAAGAGAGAATCTGTGAAGTGGAAGACTCAGTAGCTCAAGTAGATATATCAATCAAAGAAAATACTAAAACCAAAAAAAGTCATAACATAAAGTGTTGGGGAAATCTGGAACACCATGAAAAGAGCTAACTTGAGAATAATAGGAATAGAAGAAGGAGAAGAATACCAGATCAAAGGCACAGATAATGTATTCAATAAAATCATAGAAGAAAACTTTCCTAACTTAAAGAAGGAAATGCCTATAAAGATACAAGAAGCTTACAGAACACCAATTAGATATGACCTCCAAAAAAAGTCTGCTCGTCACATAATAATCAAGCCACACAACATACAGAACAGAGAAAAAATTTTAAGAGCTGCAAAAGAAAAGGACCAACTTACTTATAATGGCAGACCCATCAGAATAATACTTGACTATTCAATGGAAAACTAAAACAAGAAAGGCTTGGTCAGAAGTTATACAGACACTAAAAGAGCATAGCTGCCAACCTAGGCTACTATATCCAGCAAAATTACCAGTCATCATAGATGGAGTAAACAAAATATTTCATGACAAAGTCAGACTGAAACAATACCTATCAACCAATCTGGCCCTCCAGAAAGCTTTAGAGGGAAAACTCCAACCTAAGGATCCCAGCTACACCCATGAAGCCACACACAATCAATATTCCCATAGAAGAATACCCCAGAGAAATGAAATACATAGAAACTACTACAAAAATAGCAAGAAACATCAATCAGTGATCACTAATATCCCTTATTATCAATGGATTCAACTCACCTATAAAAAGGCACACACTAACAAAATGGATTCAAAAACAAAAGCCATCCTTCTGCTGCACACAAGAAACACACCTCAACCACAAAGACAGACACAGGCTCAGAGTGAAGGGTTGGGAAAAGATTTTCCAATCAAATGGCTCTAAGAAACAACCTGGTGTTGCCATCCTAATATCTAACAAAGCAGACTTTAAGCTAAAAGCAATTAAAAGGGACCAAGATGGGCATTACTTATTCATTGCAGGAACAATTGGTAAAGAGAAGATTTCAATTCTAAATATTTATGTCTCTAATATAAGGGCACCTACCTATGTAAAAGAAAAACTACTAAAGCTTAAATCCCACATCAGTTCTCATACCCTGATAGTGGGAGACTTCAATACACTACTTTCACTTTCAACTGGACAGAGACTCAATAGAGAATTAAGGAGTCTAACAGAGGTTATGATACAAATAGATTTAATAGATATATAAAGAAATCAGTAGCCCTTCTATACACTGAAGATAAATTTCAGAGAAGAAAAATGATCAGATGTGGTGGGAGGGGGAAGAGACCTTGAATGAGGATATACAGGGATGGAAAAAAAATTCAGAGGGAAAACTGAACACAAAGTAAATATATGTGTAGTAATCTTATTTGCATTATCACCCTTGATAAGCCATGCTTATGATTCTTATCCTCTGTATAGTTATTGTTAACTCTTCCGCATTTTTAAATTCTTTTTACTGTTTTTTTTGATAAATACAAAATAAAGAAGGAAACAAAAAAAAACTCTCAGGGAAGGAAAAAAAAAGGGCTGAAAGAGAAATAAGGGAGACATCACCCTTTATAATAGCTCCAAATAGTATTTTTGACAAAAATTTTAAATCACTGAAGAAAGAAATTGAAGAGGATATCAGAGAATGTAAAGCTCTCCCATGTTGCTGCATAGGTAGAATCAACATAGTAAAAATAGCAATTCTTCCTAAGGCAATCTACACATTCAATGCACTGCCCATCAAAATCTCAACACAATATTTTTTGGACCTTAAAAGAACAATACTCCACTTCATTTGGAATAACAAGAAAGGTAGGTTTGCCAGAACAATTTTGCTCAACAAAAGAACATCAGAAGGCATCATCATCCCTGACTTTAAGTTATCCTATAGCGCTACAATAATAAAAGCAACCTGATACTGGCATAAAAAGAGACTTGTGGATTAATGTAATTAAATTGAGGTTCCAGGCATTAACCCAAAAACCTATGAACACTTGACCTTTGACAAAGAGGCCCAAAATATTCAATGGAAAAAAGAGAGTATATTTAACAAATGGTGCTGGCGTAGCTGGATGGTAGTGTGTAGAAAAATGCAAATAGATCTAATCTTGTCACCCTGCACAAAACTCAAATCCAAGTGGATCAAAGAACTCAACATAAATCCAGCCACTTTGAACTTGATAGAAAAGAAAGTGGGAAATATACTTCTATGAATTGGCACAGGTGACCACTTCCTAAATATAACACCAGTGTCACAGACACTAAGATCAACAATCAATCAGTGAGATCTCATGAAGCCGAGAAGCTTCTGTAAAGCCAAGGACACTGTCAATAGGACTAAACGACAGCCTACAGAATGGGAAAAGATTTTCACCAACCCTACAAGTGATAGAGGATTGATCTCTAAGATATATAAAGAACTCAAGAAACTAGAGCCCCAAAACTTGAATAACCCAATCAAAAAATGGGGTTCAGATCTAAAAAGGGAATTCTCAGCAGAAGAATTATGAATGGCTGATAGGCACTTGAAAAAGTGCTCATCATCTTTAGCCATCAGAGAAATCCAAATCAAAACAACTTTGAGATACCACCTGACACCTGTCAGATTGTCTAGATGAAAGACACAGATGACAACCTATGCTGGATGGGTTGAGGAGCAAGGGGAACACTCCTCCATTGTTGGTGGGAGTGTAAGCTTGTTCTGCCTCTCTGGAATGCAGTATGGCGCTTTTTCAGAAAATTGAGAATTAATCTCCTCAAGGACCCAGCAATACCACTTCTGGGTGTGTACCCTAGAGATGCACGGTCGCACTCCAATCACATTAGCTCAACTATGTTCATAGCAGCATTATTTGTAATAGCAAGAACCTGGAAACAACCTAGATGTCCTCAACTGAAGAATGTATTAACAAACTGTGGTACATCTATACAATAGAGTACTACTCAGAAGTAAGAAAAAATGATATCCTAAAATTTGCCATCAAATGGATGGATTTAGAAAAAATCCTTCCGAGTGAGTTCTCACAAACCCAGAAAGATAAGCAGGGGATATACTCACTCATTAGTGGACTCTAAACAAAAAAGAAAAAAAAGAAAGCAAAGCATGCCAAAGCTGCAAACCACAACCACTGAACAGCTTGGGATTTGAAACACCTTGGACTGACTCCTTTGATCCTACTCCCCCTAGAGGAACACCTGACTCAAAATTGATGTTAGGGGGAGAAAACTGGATTTGCCTGGAGTGGAGGCTGAATTGAGCAATATTAGGACCTTGGGAATTTGGGATCACTTGCCCATGCGGGGAATGGGGAGATGTGGAGAAGAGAGAATGACCTGATGATGTGGGAAGGGGAAGGGACTTTGAATAAGTATATACATGGATAGAAAATGTGATTTCTTTTTTCTTAATAATAAAAAAAGAAATCATGTCCCAAAAGAAATGGAGATCACAGCCCTGCCCACTATAGCCTCTGGGGTATGCAAAAATTCTCCAAGGAGTAATGTTTGTAGCTATAAATGAACAAAATAAAATCTCAGCAGACTGTCCAATAAATAATTTATTGTACAAGTGAAACCTCAAAAAAATAAGAAGCCAAACCCAGTAGAAAACAAGAAATAATAAATTTGAGGTAGATAGTAATAAAATAGAAAATAAAATATGTAGAATAACCAGGAGTTGACTGAGATTCTAAGCAACATTGACAAACTCCTAGTCAAAATAAAGGCAGAAGAGGGATTACCCAAATTAATAAAATTAGACATGAATAGGGAGAAACATGACAAACACGGTCTCTGAAACCACTATCAGGCAAACACCAAAACTGGATAAACATATAACCCCAGGGGAGTAGGTAAGTAAGAACAAAAATGTATAAATCACCACAATGCAGCACACTGTGCTGTCTATTAGAATATAAACTAGTTTAAAATGAAAGTAATTCTTGTAAAAAAAAAAACTTGGAAGTACAAAGAGGAAGGACAACTAGGACAGAATGTGACTGAATAAATGGACTGGGTGACAAAGAAGGCTGAGGTAGGCGGTGCTGTGTTCAGGTCATAATGTGCTACACACAAAGACTATCTCTAGCCCCAGGGTATTTGGGAAAAAGGGGAGAAGGGAATGGGAGGAGAGAGGCAAAGAAATTTTTTATATTTTAGTTAAAATTAACAGATAAATTTTTTTGAGGAGTAAATATATAAAAAAACTATCTCATATGAAGCTGGTTTGAGGGGTGAGATTAAATAAGACCTATAAGAATCCAGAGGAACAACATTTGGACTTGGACATGAAGGATTAAGAGAATGGAGATGAGGTGGAAGAAAGAGTCCTGATATACAAAGAGGCCAATGTAAAGAAACTTTGTGAGCCTGAGCCCTACATTCTCCAGGATGAATGTGCTCACATTGCTTCAGTCACCATACCAAACAGAGGGCTCCATTTCCTGAGTGAAGATCTGTACCTGCACTAGTCATCAGATGTCCCCAATGTCTACACTTGACATGATTTCTCTAATATAAGTTTTCTTAAATGAAACCAATAATACTAGAGATAGTCAGTGTATCAAGCTTCTGCACACTTGGTGCCTATAACACACCCACATCATCTAGTTCTAACAATAATACATCTCCACACAGTTTCTACAGGCTTTGGGGGGATGTGGGAGGTAAGTCTCTCCTAACTGAGATTCACTGCTCTGCTAGAGGAGAACTTGATACCTGTTCCCTCATCTCCCCCTCTTTGAACAACTGTAAGAGACAAGGCTCTCACCTATGGTTGCTCTGGCTCACAGGAAAGGGCTGTCATTAAAATGGAAGAGCAATCCTGATACCAGGGTAGGCACCCAACAAATCAAATAAACTGTTGCTTTGTGAGGGGATTAAAGGGTTAACCACACACTCTGGCCTCACTGAAGATGGGTAAAGTTCAGTTTCAGTGATGGTGTCATGGAGAAATAGCAGAGGCTGGCACTTGTTTCTGGCTGTGCTTCAAAATCAGGCTTCTGACCTTAGGAGGGTTTTGTTTCTTTGCTTATTTTCAGATCCTGGTTACGGCATATGATAAATGATATCTATTTTCCCTTCTTGACCACAAAGTCCTCATCTAACACAGGAAAGGGTGCTCTTAGTACCCTAGAAGTCATGCCACATCTGGCTGTAGTGTCAGAACTGACATCTCTCTTATTTAAAGTTTAATATTTTGATGAAAATCTACTTTCTGATTGGATATACTATTTAACTGAGGATTATAATTAGTGCATTCTTTGTGAAACAGAGGATTTTCTCCCTATAAAATTTCCTCCCACAGTCTGATTCTAGAACACTTTATCCATATCTCTTTATCATATGTTACCCACTGAGGATTTTATTCTACTTTGTATGCCACTTTAGCCTCCTCAAAAATATAACTGGACATAAACCTTTTCCTACAGCACAGTCACTGTGACTTACTATATTCTCCTCACTGAAGCACGGCTTCTCTCTTATCTAATTCCATTTCAGAGAGGAAAAGATCATCTCTTTCTCTTAGTAAAATCACAGCTGCCACTTTTAGTCTTTTTTAACACCCCTTTGCACACATGCAAAGGATCAGGTCAGTCATATGCAGGATCACTGAAGAGGTGTAGAAGAAGCAAAATGTGGGTGTTTGGGGAGAGACACTGTTTTGAGAGGGACTTGACAAACTGGGTGGCTCCTGCTATGCTGTGGAGAAGGGACAGGCTGGAGATGGTGCCTCTGGGAGAGCTTAGAACCCTAATCTTCTTGTAGATGGCTATGGGTAAGGATTGATACTCAGACGTAATATCAGTGATCCAAAATGAGCAACACATTAGATAAAGAGAAGCACCTAGCAATGGACAAACCTCAGTGACATGACATAAAGATATCTAAGCAAAGATGTGTCTGTGTGCAGAGGCCTCTCCTGGAGTTCCTGTTTGAGCTAAAGGAACTCCTCCCCATTTCTGCACTTTATAGGACTTTCCAGAGAAAGAGGTCCACCTCCCACGGTATGTATAAAGTTGACCCCTTTTCAAGTCTGAATCACAGGAGAGAATCCAGAGTTACAGAATAACAATAATTATAGATGAGAATAAAATGTGGCCTATCTGACTGCAAATCCTATTCAATAGATTCATACATGTAATTTACAATTTTCAGCCCTTAGAAATTAAGCAACAAATTACTTTTTAGGTCTTTCTATAAATAGACATGTCACATGTTGAACTGTCTTACTATATGTCTCAGACATACCCATCTGTTAAGTACAGTAAGGTGTTTTGGATATTGAAAACACACATGTCATAGAATATCTCTTGTTCCTGATTTTATTATGTACTGTAAGATGCTGGAAATTGATCAAACAGCATCTCCTTTCTTTTGTGACCCAGTTGACATAGAAATAAAACTCTTTCCTGTCCTAAAGTTTCCCTCTTAAATAATAAACTCATTCCGCATATCACCTGTGAAAAATGAACAATGCACCATGTTGTGGTTCACAAGGTGATCAATAAAAATTTGTTTCTGGATGTGAGGCATCAAGAATGTAGACTATTCTAGTTTTAGCACTTACTGAAAATCTAAATATAGCTTCTTGGGGGAAAGCAAGAATAAGCAGCAGCATCCTTATTGTGGTTTTGGTTCCCTGAATTTACAAAGGAAGCATTATTTCTGGGTAGGTCATTGCTATTTAACTGTTCTGAGAAAGATTGTCATGAAGTGTTCCAACATATTATGGAGGCTAGAGAAAGCATGGCCTATTGCTTGTAGACTTCTGTACATGTGAAGTGTTATTATTTAATAAGAACAAACCTTCTTAGGAGGTAGTATCCTCTTAATTGACAAGGAATGTCAATATGATTGGGACACAAGATAGAGTTCTATGATATCTTGGATAAAGACACTGTGTTCCATCTCAATCTCGGAGTCCTTACTTGACTTTGGACTTAAGGACTCTGGCCTTGAACTAGGACATGAAAGTACACACCTAACTAAACACATGGTTCCTTCTGTCACCTGTTCTTGGCATCTTATGTTTCTTCTGAATTCCAGAAAGAAAAATATCAGAAAAAACGTCACATTAAACAATGAACTCACAGGTAAAGAAGAACAAGACTCATTTCTCTCCATTCAACACATATTTCTTTTATTTTAAATAGGACCAACTTTGCTTTCTTGGCACCATTTCAATTATGATCACTATTTCAATCAATCCTGTAAGTTTCTCCTGCCTAACCCTAAACTGCAGCCTCCAATCCAAAAGAGATGTATGGGTTTCTGTTAATTTTTGCTTCAATGGTACCTCCTTCAATTCTGTTTGGTTCTGCTAGTAGGATGCTATATCTTATCAGTCAATCACTCAGTAAATCACTCATTGTTTCACTGGGTTTTGCAGGGATTTATTGATATTCCAGCAACTACAACTCTGATAGCTCTCATTCACTGGTACATTAGTATTTTGACTTATCACTAGAAAATGAGCTCAATAAAAACCAAAGACCAAGACTAACTAGTGTTTCTCTACCAAGAACAGTGCAGTCTACACAGGCTGCAGATCACTGAAGATGGTCCTTGGCAATGTATTCCTTGTTGGATGGGGGCCTGGTTGTACAGATAATAAAAACTGCTACTTTTGATTATCTGTATATTTCTTCTCTCTATGGCTTACTTGTTAATTAAATCTTCATTAAGTTTAGATAATGTATAAAATAATGATTTCTCATGATATTATTATAATTACACATCATTGTTCTTTATTATTGTTCCCATTCTTCCATGCAAACATTATCCACACATATGCCAGGAAAGGGGAAGTGCCCTCTCTATGTGTGAAGTAGTATTATGTACACAAATATATTTGATTTATTTCAGGTAAAATGAGATTTGTCTTTCTGAGTCTCGAATATTTTAATCTCCTGCTCTTTCATTGATTTTGATGTAAATTTTGTATATTCATCCATTTTTAAGGCTATTAACTTTTGTTATATATGTGTATACCATGTTTTTAATATCCATTAATTCAGTTGACGGTCACAAAGCTTAACCTATATCAAAGTCATTGTAAATAATACCCTAATAAGCACAGATAAGCAAGAATCTCTGTGACCTTCTGACTAGGATTCCCATTAGTTTGGCAGAGATAAATCACATGCTATTTCTACTTTTATTTTGTGCAATAAATACCAAAGTGACACCTACAGAAGCTGCACTTCAAACAGTTCCTGTAATATCCCAATGATAGTTAGAATTAATGGTTGTCTAATCCTAGGACTTAAAATACCTTATGAACAGAGCCTTGTATGGAAAAAGTAACAAATATCTAGGTAAAATGGAAAAGCAAGAATTCACCCACTCCCTTCAAAAATCCTTCAATTTTGGGAGAGAAGACATTGATGTTTATAAAAGGACTTTTTACGTTAACTATTTCACTAATTCATTTTCACAAATTATCTTCATTTAAATTTCAAAATTAATCTTAAAAGTTTCCTGTTGGAAAATATTCTTTTTCAAATGTATAAGTTTGTTCCCAACATGTCAAAGACTGCTTTATGTTAGTAGGGAAACATAGATGAGGGCAGGATGTTTGTAGATTTGGATAGTGACAGAGACATCGAAGTGTTAAACGTTATTCTCTGTGGGTTTCCTATTTCTATTTTGTCAATATGAGATGAATGAAACAAACAAATACATTAAACAAAGAAACTGGAATGAATGACTTTTAATAGGAATGACACTGTGGTACATCTACACAATGGAGTACTACACGGCAGTGAGAACAAATGATATACTAAATTTGCAGGCAAATGGATGGATTTGGAGAATATCCTCCTGAGTGAGGTATCACAAATCCAGAAGGATAAGCAGGGAATGTATTCATTCATTAGTGGACCTTAAGCAAAAGCACTCTTATGTCATTGAAAGAGGGAGATGTTTTAGCATGAATGTCTTGGATCTTCTGCTTTCCTCATGATGATGCTATTTGGATCCAGTATCCATCTGCATTTGGTATCCTAAAATTTCACTGAATTTGCTACGGTGCCATCTACTTCTAAGAATTAAGTACAATGAATAAGTGAGAAAAAGGGAAAGTAAGTGACAGAAACCTTAAAAAGTCACAGAATTCTGGCCCCAAGTCCCAGTCTAGTCAAAGAGAGTGAGGAGGGATTATATAAACAAAGGAGTCAAGCTCATGATGGGAAAACCTACAGAGACAGTTACTCTACTGGGAGCTCATAGGCTCTGGACTAACAGATGGAAACCTGCATGAGACTGAACTAGGCACTCTGAATGTGGAAGACAGTGTGTGGCTTGAGCTGATTGTGGGGCCTCTGGCAGTGGGACCAGGATTTATCTCTAGTGCATGAACTGGCTTTTTTATCTTTTTTTATTATGAATAAAGACATATTTTTTTTATCCATGTATATCCTTGTTCAAGTTCCCTTCCTTCTCCTGCTTCTTCCAGTCACTCTCTCTTCTTCACATCTCTTTATCTCCTCCCCAGCAAGGGCAGGAGGTCCCAAGGTTCCAATGTGGCTTAGTTCAGCATTCACTCCTTGCAGATCTGCTTTCCTCACCCCAACATCAAGACTGAGTCAGGTGTTCCTCTGGAGGGAGTGGAATTCAAGGTGCTAGTCCAAAGTGTTTCAGATTCCAAGCTTGAACTGGTTTTTTGAAGCCCAGTCCCTATAGAGGGATACCTTGCTCAGCCTTCATATTTTGGATGGGTTTAGTCCTGACTCAACTTCATATGTTGACTTTATTGACTTACTGTAGTAGTGTGTACCCTCTCTGGGAAGTGGATGAGGAGTAATGTGGAGAGAAGCTGGGGGCTAGTAGGAGGAGGAGATCAACGGGGAACTGTGGTTAATATGGAAAATTTTAAAAAACCATTTAACTAATTTTTTAAAAAGAAAATATAAAATATATTGTTAATAGGAATGACAGGTTCTCTAGTTAAGCCTTTGTCGTTGGTGTGGCATAAACCAATGAAAGAGGTAGACATGATAAAGAAGGAATGAATATGCAAAAGATGCAATTTTGAATGCAAAAAAGAAATGGTCATTACAGAGCTAGGGAAGGCACCCTTGGTATTGCATGTTCACATAGAAATGAAACAGTAGAAATTCTAAGTGAAGAGGGTAGCTTTCTAAATTAGGATAAAAACAAGAACAAGAGAGGACAGCCTTGTTTTGATCCTGATTTTAGTGAGATTGCTTTTTGTTTCTCTCCAATTAGATTGATGTTAGCAGTTGACTTTCTGTATTTTACCTTTATTATTTTTAGGTATTTTCCCTTGTATTCCTCATATCTCCAGGACTTTCATCATAAAGAAATTTGGATTTTACACAGACATTTTAAGCATCTAAGGAGATTATCATGTAACTGCTTTTCTTTCAGATTGTTTAAATGATTGATTAAATTGACAGTTTTTCATGTGTTGAACCATCCTGCATTCCTGGGATGAAGCCTACTTATCATGGTGCATGATTTGTGGTATGTTGTTGAATTGGGTTTGCCAGTATTTTATTGAGTATTTTTGTATCAATGTTCAAGCAGGAGATTGTTCTGTAATTCTCTTTCTTTGTTGTATCTTTGAGTGGTTTGGTTACCAGGATGACTGTACCCTCATCAAAACAGTTTGACAATGTTCATTCAGTTTCTATAGTATGGAACAATTTGAGGAATATTGGTTTATCTTTGAATGTTTCCTAGAATTCTGCACTGAAACCTTCTGGTCTTGAGCTTTTTTCTTGGGATACTTTTAATAACAGCTTCAATTTCCTTGGTAGTTTTAGACTATTTAGGCCATTTATCTGATCTTAATTTTGATAAGTGGTAGCTGTCTATAAATCTGTCCATTTCTCAATGGTTTTCCAATTTAGTTGTGTATAGACTTTTGAAGTATGACTGAGAGACATTTAAAGATGTTCTCAGTCATCACATAAAAAACTTGAGGCCACACAGCCCCCTGATTCACAGGCAACTAGGAGTTGACTATGAGCCAACTAAGAGTGACCACTGTGACTACTGGAGACTCAGAGCCCCTGGGCTCACAGTTGATGAAGAGAAGACTAAGAGATAAATAACAGTTAGCTTAAGAAGCAATGGGCAAACACCATTGCAAGAATACATATAACAATATAAAGAACAACAAGACATTATCAGAAAAATTTGGTAGTGCCACAACATCAAGACCTGAGCATGGAAATGAAGAGGAAACAGAGAAAAACAATATTAAAAACCACCTTATGAAAATTATAGAAGCCTTATATGAGAGTACAAAATATTCCCTAATAGAAATAAAAAAAAATATAAACAAAAAAACGGAAATTTTTTTTAAAAAATCCCTGAAAGAAAATAGAGAAAAATAAGAAAAGAAAACACACAGGTGAAAGAAACATACTGGGAATTAAATATTAAAATAGAAGCATAAAGAAGGCACAAACTGAGGCAATGATGGAAATAAAACCCTGAAGAAACAAATGGGAGAAGCAAGTGTGCAGTGCAGGTGTAAATGACTTTGCCTTCCAGTGAGCTTGCTGATGCATGATCGTGTCACTGTTTGTAGTCAGCTCTATTCTTAGTGGATTTTGTTCTAGGATAGTAAGGGAGTGTACACTAGACTAGGTCACATTACTGTTTCTGAGCTGGAAACAAAAGATGAGGTATTATAAATATGCCAAATATTTGTATACTATTATAAAAACAAAGAGAAAGACTTTAAAAGTACAGCAATGACTTTCTAAACTTGGGGTTTTGTGTGCTAGTTAATTGCTTAGTTTAACGTTATAAAACTGAGAGACTTTGACTGAAGAGAAAGATCTCAGATACTATATTCTACTATTAGAAGTCACCATCTGTGTTAAGTCTACATTGAAGTTAACACTGGACAAATTACTGTGATCCATGGTGCACCTTCACATCCCAGGCACGAAGTATTAGTTAGGTTACCTTGTTTTCATGGGGACACAGTCTTAATTGATAGTACTTCCTAGCCGTAACAGTCTACATTGAAGTTTCTTTACCTCTTTATGTAAAGCAACCTACACTACAGTTTTACATGGATTAAATTTCTTGTGATGTATACCCTGGAGAAAAATACAAATAAAATTTGTAAAAATATATGTGCAACGTACACTTGTGGTAGTTTAGAGTATTTTCCAGACTGATTAAATTATGTTAAATTCTAAGGTTATCACTTGGACTTTTGGCTAAGATTAAATGTAAATTCTGAGAATAACATAATCATGTATTGTTTATGGCTGTGGCATTCAGTGGAAATGTAATGTGAGCCAAAACAGAATTGTAATTTTTTAGTAGCAATGTTTAAGAAGTGTAATTAGCTTTAATAATATATTTTATTTAACTTAATTTATTAAAATACAATTTCAACATATAGTCAATATAGAAAAGTTAAGGAGATTGCTATCTTCTTTTTCCTTCTTATATTAGTCTTCACAGTTCAGTGTGGCCTGCACTCACACTGCCCCTCCACTCTGGCCATGTGTCATGTCCTCAGTCTCCACCTGTGCCTAGCTAGGTACTGCTACATTATACAGTGCAGATTTATAGAACACAAGTATGAATCTGTTGAAATTTGGAGGTGACAAGTAGACATGAAATTTCAGTACTTTATGGATTATTTAGAATATTTAGAAAGATATCTAATGGAGTTTTGCTTCATTTTAATTTAAATTTGCTCTAGAATTGGATCAACCTGATCCAGTTTGCCAAGCTTTATTAGAAAGGAAGTCCTTTGCCATGTAAAATATCATATGTCCTATCAAAATTCCTGATGGTACAATAACAAGTTTTCAGTTTCCACTAAAGTTTATCTTGTTTCTTCAGGATAATAGCTTAAGTTGCATGCTTACAGTATATCTGTACCTATTTGTTTTTTTATTATTCTTGTTATACAATGATGTATATTAACCAGCAGCCATGGGATTCTAATCTATGCAGCCGTCTTCCAGAACATAATGATGTACTTGTCAAATTATGATAAATGGCATAGAAATAGGATGAACCATTTCTTTCCCATTAGATTTGTTTTTTAACATGGGGCCATGTACCAAACCAGCTGTAAATTACTGTATTTCTGTAGATTATGGAAATGGTGTTGTCTTTGCTGATGACTAAGTAAACCTTACCTCTGCAAAAAAAAGAAAGAAAAAGAAAAAAAGAAAGAAAGAAAGAAAGAAAGAAATGGGAACTACAGATTCAACCACAAGCGACAGAATGCAAGAGATAAAAGAGAGAATTTCTGGAGTGGAAGATTCAGTAGTGGAAATGGATACACAAAAGAAAAGAGTAAAACCAGAAATGTCATAGCACAAAACATCCAGGAAATTTGCAACATCCTGAAAATAATAAATTTGAAAATAATCGAAATCAAGGAAGGAGAATACCTGCTCAAAGACACAGAAAATATATTCAACAATATCAAAGAAGAAAATTTCTCAACCTAAAGAAGGAAATGCATATAAATATACAAGAAGCTTACAGAATACCAAATAGACTGGAGCCCCCCAAAAGAGTCTATTTGTCACATAGACTTGATTAAGCCACTTAACCTACAGAACAAGGAAAAAATTCTAAGAGCCGCAAAGAAAAAAGGCCAAATTACTTATAAATGCAGACCTATCAGAATCACACCAGATTTCTCAATAAAAACAATGAAAGCAAGAAGGTCCTAATCAGATGTTATATATACAATAAAGACCATGCCTTCCAACCTAGATTACTGTATCTGGCAAAACTATTAATCACCATAGATAGAATAAACAAATATATTACGACAAAGCCAGATTTAAACAAAACCTATCCACAAATCTGGTCCTACAAAAAAGCACTAGAGAGAAAACTCCAATCTAAAGAAACCAGATACACCCATGAAACCAAAAGCAATTGATAATCCCACAGAAGAAAAATCCAAAGAAGGGAAACACACATGCTACCACCAACAATAGCAATCATTGGCCATTAATATCCCTTAATATCAATGGACTCAATTCACCTATAAAAAGACCCACCCTAATAGGATGAATGCAAAAACAGAAGGAAACACATCTCAATTTCAAAACAAATAGGCTTAGAGTAAAGGGTTGGGAAAAGACTTTCCATTCAACTGGTCCTAAGAAACAAGCTAGTGTAGCCATCCTAATATTTAATAAGATAGACTTCAAGCTAAAAATCAATCAAAAGGGATCAGAAGGAACAATACTGATTCATCAAAGAAAAAATCCTCGAAAATGAAGTCTCAATCTTTAATATTTATGCCCCCAACACAAGGGCAACTATATACATTAAAAAAAAACACAACTAAGCATAAACCTCAAATCTAACTCCACACACTGACAGTGGGAAACTTCAATATCCACTTTCACCCTTAAATAGTTCACCCAGACAGAAACTCAACAGAGAAATAAGAGATCTAAAAGACATGATGACCCAAAAGGACTTAACAGATATATACAAAACCTTCTACCCATACACAGAGGAATATATATATTTCTCAGAACCCCATGGAAATTTCACTAAAATTGACCACATACTCGGTCATATAGCATTTATCAATAGAAACAAAAATATTAGAATACTTTGTGTATCATATTAGACCACCATGGGATAAAGTTAGAGTTCAACAACAACAAAAGTTACAGAAAGCTTACAAATTTATGGAAACTGAATATCTCTTGATTGAACTACCTCTAGGTAAAGGAAGAAGTTAAAAACAATTTTAAAGACTTCCTAGAATTTAATAAAAATGAAGCCTTTTTATTTTTAAAAAAAACTTTTCCCCATGTATCCTCCTGCTCACCCACTCTTCCCTGTTCCCAGTCCCTCCCAACTGCATTCAGCATCCCCCCCACCATATCTCCTGATCACCTCCCCCAAAAGGGCTGGAAGTCCCAAGGTGGATCAGCTCAGCATGGTGCATCTATTCCAGGCAGGTCTGATTCCCTCATCCCATGATCAAGGTTGAGTTAGGCACTCCTCTGCAGGAAATGGGCTCCAAGGTGTCATCCCATTTACAGAAAAACAGTCTGATCCCACCGCTTGAGGCTCTACATACTACTCATGCTAATTCACAGATACCTACCCTTAGAAGGCCTAGCTCTTTGTCCTATGGTTCCCCAGGGACAGTTCTTGATTCAGTGTGATCTTTAGAGCTCCAGGACATCATCTCTGTGGGATTCCTCCTTATATTCCCTATCTCCTTGTTCATACAGACTCTTCTCCCTCATTCTGCAGGTGTAAGTGGTCTTGACCCAGTGCTCATCCATGGATCTCTGCTTCCACCTCCATTCATTATTGGGCATAGGTTCTGTGATGACACTTAGGGTGATCATTTATTTTGTAATATGAAATGTCCTGTTTAGGCACTCCCTTCATTATTGTTTGGGGACCTACCCAGGGGCATCCTGTAGGTTCCTGTGGGTTTCCCTAGCACAAAGTCTCCTTCCAGTTCAGCACGGACTTCTTCTATCAAGATGTCCATCTCTTTCTTCTCCCTTTCGCTGCTCCTCTCACTCAATCATCTCCTTCTCTCATAACATGTTCTCACCTTTTTTTGGTCACTGGTGAGATGACTCAGAGGTTAAGAGCACTGGCTGTTTTTACAAAGGTCCTGAGTTCAACTTCCAACAATCATATGGTAGCTCACAACCACCTATAATGAGAACTGGTGCCCTCTTCTGGCCTTCAGGGACACATAATAAGTAATAAATCTTTAGAGTTGGAGAGATGTCTCAGAGATTAGGAGTACTAGTTGCTCTTACAGAGGTCCTGAGTTCAATTCCCAGCAAATGCATAGTAGCTCACAACCATCTGTAATGACATCTGGTACCATCTTCAGGCTTGTAGACACATGCAAGCAGAACACTGTACACATAATAAACGAAAAATGAATCCATAATATACCAAAATTTACAGGACAATTGAAAGCAATGTTAAGAGGAGGATTCATAGTACTGGATGCCTCAATGAAAAACCTAGAGAAATCCCACACAAGGTACCTAACAGCACAGCTGAAGGCTTTAGAACAATTAGAAGTAAACTCATCTAGAAGCAGTAGAAGGCAGGAAACAATCAAACTTTGGGTTGAAATCAATACAATAAAAACAAAGAGAACAATATGAAGAATCAATGAATCAAAGAGTTGGTTCTTTCAGAAACCCAACAATGTAGATAAACACTTATCCAAACTTACCAAAGGCAGAGAGAGAGTATCCAAATTAAGAAAATTAGAAATGAAAAATGGGACATAACAACAGACACACACAAAATACAGAGAATTTTCAGGTCATACTTTGAAAATTTATACTTCACTAAAGTGGAAAACCTAAAAGAAATGGACACCTCTGGACAGGTACTACTTACCAAAATTAAATTAAGATCAGATAAATGGCCTAAACAAACATGTACCAGCCAAGGAAATTGAAGCTATTATTAAATATCTCCAAGAAAAAAATCATATCATCATCTCCTTAGAAGCTGAAAAAAACTTTGACAAAATCCAACACTCTTTCATGATAAAAGTCCTGGAGAGATCAGAAATACAAGTAAACTACCTAAATATAATAAAGGCAAAATACAGCAAGCCAACAGCCAACATCAAACTGAATGTAGAAAAAGTCAAAGAAATCCCAATAAAATGAGGAACAAGTTAAGGTTGTCCTCTCTCTCCTCATCTATTCAATATAAATTCTGAAGTTTTAGGTGAAGCCACAAAGGAACAAAGGAGATTAAGGGGATACAAACTGGAAACAGAGAAGTGATTGCAAACGTAAGTGACCACCAAAATTCTACTAGCGAACTCCTACAGCTGATGAACACTTTCAGCAATGTAGCAGAATATAAAATTAACTTAAAAAATTAACAGCTCTCCTACATATTAAGGATAAAAGGTTTGAAAAAAATAAAAGAAACATCATTCTTTATAATAGCTGGAAACCACCTTAACTATCTTGGCATAACTCCAACTAAAAAAAGTAGCAGAACTGTTTGAGAAAAACTTTAAATCACTGAGGAAAGAAATTGAAAAAGATATCAGAAAATAAAAAGATCTCCCATAATCCTGGATAGGAAGGATCAACATAGTAAAAGTGGCAATTTTGCTAAAAGCAATCTACAGATTCAATGCAAACCACATCAAAATGCCAACAAAATTTTTTACAGACTTTGAAAGAACAATACTCAACTTCATATAGAATAACAGGAAACTCAGGATTGCCATAACAATTCTGTTCAATAAAAGAACTTAAGGAGGCATCACCATCCCTGACTTCAAGTTATACTATAGAGCTACAGTAATAAAAACAACCTGGTATTGTCATAAAAACAGACTTGTGGATCAATGGCATCAAATCAAAGACCCCTAACTTAACCCACACACTGATGAACACCTCATTTCTGACAAAGAGGCTGAAAATAGTCAATGGAAAAAAGGTAACATGGTTCAACAAATGGTGTTGGCATAACTGGATGAGAGTATGTAGAAGAATGGAAATAAATTCACACCTATCACCCTGCACAAAACTCAAATCCAAGTGGATTGAAGACCTCAACAGAAACCCAGCCACACTGAACTTGATAGAAAAGAAAGGAAAGTGGGAAATATTCTCCAATGCATTGGCACAGGTGACACTACCTAAATATAACATCAGTAGCACAGACACTAAGGACAACATTTAATAAGTGGGACCTCCTGAGACTGAGAAGCTTCTGTAAGGCAAAGGACACAGTCAATAAGACAAAATGACACTCTACAGAATGGGAAACCATCTACAGCAACTCTACATCTAACAGAGGACTGATCTCTAAAATATATACAGAATTCAAGAAACTGGAGCATAAAACTGAAAGAACCCAATTTAAAAGTGGGGTTTAGAGCTAAAAAGAGAATCCTCAACAGAATAAATACAAATGGCTAAAAGGCATTTAAAATATTGCTCAACATCTTTAGGGATCAGAGAAATGCAAATCAATACAAATTAGAGATACCACCTTATATCTGTCAAAATGTCCAGATCAAAAATACAGATGACATCCTTTACTGGAGAGCATGAAGAGCAAAAGGAACACTTCTCTATTGTTGGGAATGTAAAACTTGTAGAACCACTCTGGAAAGCACTATGGAAGTTCCTGAGAAAACTGAGAATCAATCTCCCCAATGATCCAGAAATACCACTATTGGGCATACACCCAAAAGATGCCCATTTGTAGCCCAAAGACTTTAGCTCATTTCTGCTCATAGCAATATTATTCATGCTATAAGAACCCAGAAAAAACCTAGATGCACCTCAACTGAAGAATAAATTAACAAACTGTGGTACATATACACAATAGTGTACTACTCAGCAGCAAAAACATTGTAAAATTTGCAGGTAGAAGGATGAATTTGGAGAATATTCTCCTGAGAGATGTATCAAAACCTCAGAAACATAGGCATGGGATATACTCAGACACAAGTGGATTTTAGACAAAAAGCAAAGAATACTCAGGCTGCTAACCACAACCCCTGAACAGCTTGGGATCAGAAGGAACTTAAAAGAGACTGTAAGGATTCCTGGCACTCCACATGGTAAACCCAACATGACGCTGGGTGAAACAAAGATTTCTGATATGTAGTAGCCTCATAGAAAAGCCAACACGATTCTAGCAGAACGTGTCACATACGGAGGGCACATCCCTAGGCTTGGCTATGTAAACCTGTGCCCACACTCTGTCTTAAAGGGTGACACCGTGTTGCACTGTCTCTCCTTCCCTCTTCTTTTTCTTTGCGCCTGTGCTCTGTTTTATCTGTCAGAACTTGCGCCGCGCCAAACCCCGACCAGCAGGAGAAGACACGGCACTAGGATCCTTCAGTGGCAATTGACCAGGTCCTTTATTTGAAAATCCTTGCAGCAGCCGCTCCCAGCCCGTGCAGCCAGCTTTAAACCCCAGGTTCACCACTCAGCTACTGCCACGTGGGCCTCTACCATAGGGCCACGCATACGGAAGCAAGCGAGTCAGCTCCACACAAACCATATTTGGAGTTTTTTGTCAGAGGAGCGCTCGCCGTCGGGGTGGCGGAAGGCGGAAGCCAGCGCCATCTTTAAGGCGCGGCACTCACGCAGCTCCCAACAGTTCCCCCTTTTTGTTTTAATAAAAGACACAGGTAGGGCAGTGGTCCATTCTCTGCTGTGCAACTGGAACATCATCCGAAGAACATCGTTGAGGCATCCCCCTAGATACCTCAGGACCCGTCCACACCCTATTTTTGCAGAGGCGGGAGATTCAGGGCAACAACCCACATGCAAATGGACATGCTCCTCTCAAATTCCTAAAAACATAGCTAGGTAATTTGACTGCACTGTTTAGCATCGCAACCTGCATCTGCACATTATGGGAACTGTTTACTTAACTTTCAGAGTGGCAAGCCACACTTGTTGCGATTGGCCAGCCTCTAAGGCTGTGAAGGCTTGAACTAACCTCGCTGCATCCCGTCCTTGTAGAACCCTAAGATGGCAAATGCACCACAGGCAAAGCACGAGTACAAGAACCATGAGTCTGCCAGCTGCACCTACTCCCACCCACTCTTTCAGATGATCCATGGCACGAGAAAGCCATGACATCAGTCCTTCCACCAGGTCTGCATCCACTCTGGTAGAATTCACGATCACAATGGCCACTCTCAGCTGAGTCATCAAATTTTCAAATTCACCAGTCCAATTACCTACAAGATAACTAGACAATTATTTAGACAAATTTGCTGCACGCATCATGGCGAACTGGCATCGATCTCAGAAACGCCAACAGAATCCCTCATATCAGGTCTGTGATCCCCTGGGGCAGGAATGGAAACATCAGCATCATCCCCATCATAATTGATGTCACCATTGGTGGCATCATCCCGCTTCTTCCGAGCTTGCGCCTTCCTCACGAGGCGCTCTGGGATCCACACGGGATCTTGCTGATCCTGCAGAAAAACACAAACAAACCCTCTCGCCCAGACCAATACTGGATCTGGTCCACACCACTTTCCAGTAATAATGTCCTTCCACAGTACCATGCCTTCATGTTTCCCTCGAGGGGCTGAGTGTCTATCTGCTGCAGAATGGCCTTGACAATCCAAATTTAAAAAATTTAAAGTAAAAAGAGCAAGGGAGAGTCTGTCCTTAGGGGTACGGCCGTACCC
>PVIH01018264.1:0-39097 GCA_004025045.1 Sigmodon hispidus | reverse complement strand
CACTAGTGGTCTCTAAACAAACAAACAAGAAAAAAAGCCAAACATGCCCAAGCGGCAAACCACAACCACCGAACAGCTTGGGATCAGAAATACCCTGGACTGACCCTTCAAACCCCAGTCCAACTATAGGAACACCTGACTCACTCTTGAGGGAGGGGGGACAGAACTGGATTTGGCCAGGAGTGGAGACTGATCCAAGGTATTTTATTTCTTAAGGGAGAGGAAGTCTTTCTGAATGTGATATAGACCAGCACCCAACACTTCCTTCCAAGGTGCATAAAGAAAGAAGAACACAATGGTTTTCTTAATTAAAATAAGATAAAAATAAAACTCTATCAAAAATTGTGAGGGGCTGAGGACTGGAAAGATGACCCATTGGTTAGGAGCACTGACAGCTCTCGCTGCTCTTACAGGAGACCTGGATTTAGTTCCCAGCACCCACATGGTAGCTCACAACCATCACTTACTTAGTTCAGGGTATTCAATGCTTTCTTCTGCTCCAAAAGCATCAGGAAAAAACACAGCTCATACACACATACATGCAAGAAAAACACCTACACATGAAAGTTTAAAAAAAATAAAAAGTTGAGGATATGGGTCAAATTGACATGTTGTAATATCTTTTACAGAATAGCCACATGAAAAATTCTGAACAATCAGAATATATCCCAAGAAAAGAAGAGCTGAAGAAAGGCTATGCAGAGGTTATGTCCCTTTCATAGCATAAAGCTATGTCTCCTTTTTATTTGCAAAAAGGGATGACATTTAAAAGTTAAATTGTATAAAAAAAAATAGTGTTCAGTATCACTAGAGAGCAAACAAATAAAAATAAAATCAAAAGCTGCTTTCTTTTGTCTGTTGGGTCACATATTAAAATACTAACACCCCATGTTAGAGGGCTCATTTTCAGCCAGCTGGCATACAATCAAGACAGTATTTCTGGACCGGTATTTGGCAAATGTATCAGAAGCTTGATGAACACACTGGCCCTTTGAATCAGCATGACAAAAGGACACATGGATGCACAGGATGACAAATGACAATGAGAGCCATGCTCATAAGGGGGGGGCGGGGACAAAATGTGAACCACCTGATTACACAATGGAGGACCATCAAAATTAATATTGCTATGAAATGTAGCTGAATACAAAGAAACTGTTAAAAATGAGGATGAAAATAGATATAAGACATTCTCGAGACAAAAGGCTAAGTGAAAAGTATAGGTTAAATGCCGTGAGTACACCTCTGCAGTATGTTTACACACAGAGAGACAATGATCTGTCTGAGTGCAGTGGTGAACACCTGTATTCTGAGCACTCAGGAGGCTGAGATTAAAGGTCCACAATTTTGAAGCCAGCCTGGGCTCCATAGAGAATTCCAAGCCAGCCTGAATTGTATAGTAAGATGTGTTTCAGAGCACTCTGGAGCTGGAGATGTGGCTGTAGCAGGGTTCAAGGCCTTGAGTTCGATTCCCAGCATCACTTAAAAAAATAAAACTGAAGATCATAGGAAGGATGTGCCCTGCTATTGAACTGTATTTATATCTAAAATTATAGGTTGGTTGTTTCCTTTTGTTTCTATGACTACTAGGATCAATTTTTCTAAAATGACCACATACTATTTTAGTCATAAAATTTTTAAATACAAAAATTTTTAAGAACGTATAGTTAGAACTGTGAATATTTTTTGTAGCTAAAATTTAAACAAAATAGACTGGTGTGTTTATGTCTAAACACATTAAATTAAATATATCAAACATGTAATATTTATACAAAATTATACCTCAGAAAAACTGTTAAAATTAGCATACAGTACCACATCAAAAAAAAATAAAGAAAATTATAAGTTGTAGAGTTTCTTAACTGGGGTTGGGTTGATGCTCCTGGTAGGAGAGACACTGTAGCCTATCCATGGCTTGTCTCAGGACAGAATTCTTCAGATGAGCAACATATGCTGTGAGATGTGCAGTAGAATCAAAAATTCAAGTGTAATTATAGAAATTTGAAGTTTCTTTTTATTGTTTTTTTGAAGTTTCAACTCATTTTTTCTAGTTCTCCTGACTGCTATCAAATTTGATGAGAGCAAAACAATCTTTAAAACAATACATGATTAGCATGTTTATTAAAACACGCAATTATTAAATTTGCCACTTATTGCTTCTGAAGGAGCATTTGTTTACCTCGCTAACATGTCAGCTTTAATTGACTAAATTAATAAATATAAACACCTTACCAACACTTTTTTCCTGTAAATCTAAGGAATGGAGCAACCCGTGTGCTTATGGATAATTGGCATGAAGCTCCCTGGTGGGTGGAACCTTCTTGTACAGTCTGGAGCATCTTTGGCCTTCTTGAGTTTAAAACAGCCCTGTGCCAAGGAATGATCTTATTCCTCAACAGGGATTTCTTAATGAGTTTTGGAGAATGAAAGGAAACCAATGTTTGTTGCCAGAAATGGAGTTATTAAATAACACCTATTACTCAGTCCTCCTAATAACATGATGGGAGTGGTCTCTTTTTCATTCTATAGATGACAAAACTGACCCTGGGGAAAATGAAATGATGGGCTGTAATGTCTCAAGAAGAGATGAGGCTTACTACCTCCTCTGAAAGGTTGTGAAGCCTGGGCTTTCCTCAACATACATTAAGCATCATTAAATAAGATGCGGGTAGGTGACTGTTAGTCACTTTGTATTTCATATTTCACTTCTGGAGCCTGTCAGATTCTCCTCACTATTTTCTCCCTGGCTTCACCCTTACAGCTCCCCAGATCGCAGAGCTGATCAGCTCAAAGGCTGTCAAGCTGGCCTTGAAAAGCCAGATGCATGCTTTCGTACTCAACATGCAAGCAACTGTCCAATCTAGTACTCTGTCTTACTTTGCCCTGCTAACCTGTGGGGTGCCACTCACAAGCCTTGCAGGACCTTCCACAGTGACAGCTTGCATGGCTGGACAACCTACCACTTGTCACCTCTTGATACACCTGGCTCTGCTTTCAAACTGGCAAAATGACCCGGTGTCTTCAGCATCCACACCTGTTTCCAAGAACCCTTGGAACAGATTCTGTTTTCATATTCTGGCACCAGAACATTTGAAATGGGCCCAGCCTGACCTGCCTTTTTATCTATGGAGGTGATGTTGGCATTCCTGGAGATTCTAAAAGGAAAGGTTCCAAAAGTAGAGAATGTGACTTCTTCCTATTATCATGCATCCTGAACACTTCCCCTGGAAGGATAGTGCATAGTAGCATTCATAAATGCCCTTCAGTTTAAAAGCTAGACAAACCACACACTATTCATTTCAAGCCATTGAAATGGCTCCAAACCTGGCATCAGTCAGTATAAAGGAAATCACATCAGATGCTGACCTCTGTATCCCGACCCTCACAGGCTTTTTTTTTTTTTTCTCTCTTCTTCCTCCAAAAATATATTCACTAGCACTTGGACAGGCTCTTCTTGGCAGCAGGGAAAGGATTTACAGTGTAACACACGATTTGAAATTACTTGCACATCAGCCCTATTTTTTTATTATTATCTCTAATCTTATGCTAATAAGTGCTTAACTGCCTCAGAAGTTGAAATCCTTCCAGATTATCTTAAATGCTGCCGGAGTCTCCCTTATGAAAACTGTTCACTAGCACAGTACTACAGAGACTGAGACTTTAGTACTGAGACTTCAGAAAACACATCGCCCCCATTTCTCTACTGTCCTAGAGAAGAAATTAACAATGAGTTATTTGATAATAGCATATATCCAAGTTCCCTGTGCCTATTCTGAAATTTCTGAATATCCATTCCACATTTTCATTTTGAGGATAAATCTCCCTCCCTCTCTCTCTCTCTCTCTCTCTCTCTCTCTCTCTCTCTCTCTCTCTCTCTCTGTGTGTGTGTGTGTGTGTGTGTGTGTGTGTGTGTGTGTGTGTGTGTGTAGGTGGGTACAGGTGTGCACAGGTTATTTGTGTTTATACTTTGTGGAGGCCAGAGGCTAACATCAGGTGATTCTAAGCCTTTCTACCATATTTTTTTGAGACAGAGTCCCTTTCTAAACCTGAAACTGACCAACTCAGCTAGGGTAGCTGACCACTGAGCTCCAGAGGTCTGCATGTATCTTTCTCTCCAGCACAGAGATTATAGTATGCACTGCCATGCCTACATTTTTATGTAGACACCAGGGATTTGAACTCAAGCCCTCAAGCTTACAGGGTGAGCACTTGATCGCCTCTCCATCTCCATTTAAAAAAATGAATGCTTTACGCATACAAGACATGGAACTCCAGTTTATAAGGTGGTAGCTAGCATTCAATTTTCACATATTAAAAAAACAAGGTGCAGATAAAAATCTTCCACAGATTTTTCTGGGGAAAGATAAAGTAGACAGACATGCAACAATGACAGAGTCTAATACTGGAATGTACAATAGTGTATTATACTATAAATCATATTTATATATTGTAATTTAAATATTGTATTATAAAATAACATTTTATTTTCTGACCTATAATGATGTCATGGTAAGAACTAATAATCTTTCAGGATGGAAAAACACCAAGATTTTTTTGTTTGTTTGTTTTGTTTTTTATTTGTTTTTATTTATGAGCATCTCCAAGAGATATAATACCCATATGACAAAATATTAGAAGAGAAAAAAGGATAACACAAATCTCTTCAAACATAACCACAATCAGAGAGTATGACCGATGCCAGAAATGATTGCATAACTACCTATAATTAAAGGTTAATAAACTGTGGGGTGCAACTAAAAAGTTCACAATCGAGAAAATATAAATCACAGAGGGTACAAACCAGGCATCTGTGCAGTATTTGGGAGACAACAAAAACTGCCAGGTGGCCATGGGGGATTTGGTTCAAGAAGAGGTGCCAGACTCCAGTTGTCCACATACTGGGAATGAAAATGAGGACTGGTAGACCCCAGAAGTTCCCTGTCCAGACAGGCTAGCTGGGATGGAAAGTTCTAGATTAAGTAAGAAACCCTGTCTCTAAAAATAACATGGAGAATAACAGAAAAAGACTCCTAACATCGACCTCTGATGTTCACATGCACAAGTGTGTGCACCCACCCCTCCAGACCCTCAACTCACACCTGCCCACCCCCCTCTCACATACCTATACACCGGACACCCACAAATGTGGTAAGTGTATGAGTGGAGAGAAAGGATGGGAACCTATTCTTGTCTCTTAAGAACAGCATGAGAGAGAATAAGCATAATGTCCCTACAAGAGAACACAGACCAGAGAACAGGTGGACAATCGGAGCAGTACAGAGGGAAAGGGAGGAGAAAAGGATAATTTCCTGGAACAGAGCTGAGGATTTGTTAGGGGCAGTATAGGAAAGCCACCTGAAGTCCCTAAGTGGAAAAGAAAGTACAGGAGGACTTTGAATAGTTTGGATTTGATTTGGAGCGAAATACTGCCACAGACTCTTTGCAAGAGAATGGCAGTACCACCAGCCCTTGGCATAGAACACCCAACAAACTGAGGATGAATGAAGTGAGGTGTCATCATATTCTTCCTTTTGCTTCTTTTTTTTTCTCGGCATAAATGGAAAAACCATGGAACCCTGTCATCATTTGTGAATTCTTGGGCAACTACAGAGGCCTTCAGAATTCCAATACAACATAGAATGATAACTTTTAAGAACAAAATATTGATGTTCTAATAAGGAACATTCTCATCATGCTGTTTTGTAAGAATTATAGCAAATGTATACAGAAAGTGACTGACAATACAGCACACACGGAATACAATCAGTTCTTCCCCCGGTGACCAGTATACTCCACCTCTACACAAGTGACTTCACAAATACATGAATATACTGAATTGTGACCCAAATTTACATTGAATTAGTCCTAGGAAACTTCTGCTGCATGCATGTAAACTTAGATTAAGAAAAATATGCAGCAAATATGTGGTAGTGTAATCTGGGTAAGTGTGGTGAATAATAACCATGCCACAGCACAAAAGTTAGCTGCATTAAAATTTCTTCTCTCAATATAATTAGTTCATTACTTTTGAATTCAGTCTCTCTCAAATTTCTGGGACACACACAGAATACAAGGGGATTTGTAGCAAGAAAGTAATTTGCATGCTGTCTAGTCTAATTTCAATACAGTCCTGTTTAGTTCTGAAACCTCATAAGCTGGTCCTTCACTCATTGTGTTTCTCCTATCACAGAAGTCATTGGGTCATTCTTACCCAAATGGTCCATTAAGTTCTTTGTACACGTTCTGTGATTTTTCCAGATTCAAACTCCATCTCTTTCACAATCCTTCCAGAGGCTAATTCCAATGCTTGGGAACCTCATGGGCAATTAGTCACAAGCACATCCCACTTCTCCGTACCAATTATCATTCTAGTTCCTTTTTCAATGTTATGGAGAAAAGATTGTCAGGAAACAATGTAGAAGAGGAACTATTGATTCTGGATGGCAGTGTGAGTGTGGAGGCAGAGGAGCAAGCTGAGTAGAATGCAACGGTCACATCATGTTCTCAGTCAGGTAGTGAGAAGAGCAAGCACTGGTGACTCTCCCCTTTTCCCCTTTTTATTAAGTTTGGACTCCCAGCTACTACCCACGTTCAGAACTGGTTTTCACTCCCTCAGTTGAATCCTCTCTATAAACATCCTTGTAGGTGCACACAAAGATATACCTCATGACTCCCCTTAGTCTTGTTCAATCTACTCTAGTTAACTATTATAATTAACTTTCACACACAGCTATGACAAACTATGTACACAGCCCCTATGTGGAACAGAAACTAGCCATTCAAGGAAGAGTGCTATGCTATGGAAGAGTCAGAAAGTAGCACCAAATTGCAAGCTGACATTAAACTCCTACCATATTTTATGTAACTTCCTCCAGCACTAGCCTTAGGACTCTTCTCTCAATAACCCCTACATAAAACAACCAGAGAACAGCAATGTAAACTATAGAATTGTATTGTGAACCATCACCGATGGTCAAAGTGCAGTCTATAGACTCACAAGGGACTGCAAGGCTTGGAAAGGACACTTCCCCCATGCAGATGATGCCAACAAGAGCAAAGGGTGCCAGTGAAGCCAGATGGCATCTGTGGGAAGCCCACCTTGCAGGGACTGAGCTTCTAATCATGTGCTTGGAAATATAAAGAAAAAGGCAATGCCTTGATGCTCATAAACTAAAAATGTATTTCTAGGCTCTTCACCCCATCCACCAACTAAACACATAGCTGACCAGAGTTTTAGTTTTGGCAATTAGCTGGTAGAGAAGTCTGTGATGAAAGCCTCCTAATAGAATCAAATGGTAGGTCTAGGACACCTGGAGGAAAGCCTGCCTCCTCCAAGGAAGGAGTTGTCCTTAGTGTTGGAAATATGGCTACCTGCATTGCTCCTGCTCAGCACCAGACCTTTACATATCAACCAACTAATCAGGAAATACCTAAGGACATGTAGCTTCCCATGTCCCAGAAACAAGCATATCAGATTGTTGAAATACTGAGAACACCACTGTGTCGCTGTTTTTATTCTGGGTAGTGATGGGAGTTTTGGGGAAAAGCTCCCTGTTGGCTATCTGGCTTCATCTTAAAAAATAAAAAGAGAAAAGCTAAAACTTGATGCATTCAACCCAGAAAACCATCTGCTATTGTACAACACTAAATCATACAGAACAGGAACTGGGAAAGTCATAGGGTGGTGAAATGTCACCATTATCTCTAGGCAATATTCCCAGTGGCCTGCTAATATGGGGTTTCTTTCCCATATTTGGACATAGCATCTTTCTGCTGAGATATAGTTGGGGTGGCGATTCTTACAACTTACTGCGGCAGATGAACTGGAGCATTTGGGGTGGAGAATGGAGAATGTGAAGGCAGGTGTAAACTAGTTGTGTTTTTAATTATCTTGAGCCAAATGAAGTGTTTACTTTACGAGGTGAAATTCCCTTCAATAATTATGTTAGTGGAAAATTTAATAAAAGCCACCATAACGTGATCAGAAGCCTTGCTAGGCAGGTAAATTACTTATTTGTAAGTAATTACTTTGCTTCTTCAGCAGCTATGAGGTAAAATATGCTGAGCACAAGGGAAAATTCAGAGTGGCTCAAACATTCCCCCTAGATATGAACTGTAGGCTCAAATCGTGCTGGTACATAATAGTTTGGAATTTACAGATGTCATAGTACTCTTTAAATCTGGGGGAAAATGATTCCGCCATTTTCCTTAACTGTATCATAAGGATACTCAATCTCATGTTAACTCAAACAACACAAGAACAGTCTGAGAAAAAAATGCACTTGTGACTTTTTTTTTTTTTAAGATATTGAGCAAGACTAGAAGAAACAATGAGAACAGAGAAACAAATATGCAAACATTAAAATTAATAATTTTTATCTTAAAGGAGATAACTAGAAAACCCTCTCCTTGTCATTAAAAAGATTTCAAAAAATTATAAAAACAAGTTTAATTTCTGAGGCAATATGCAGTAAAGAGCTTAACAAAATATCTGATTGCTAAAAGGAGAAGAACCAATTAATTAAATCCCATTAGGGAAATAGCTAAGGTTTCTAAAATTTTTCTTTAGTGTAAGATTTGTATTTTTTTTTTTTTGAAAATGTTCTTGAACTTACTTTTATCTTTATGTGTTTTAGTGTTCTGAGTGTCCGCACAGCACATGTACAGCCTGCAGCTGCCAGTAGAGGGAGCCAAGTGCCCTGGGACTGGACTTTACACAGGGTTGTGAGTCGCCATGTGAATGCTAGGAATCCAAATTCAGGGCCTAGGGCTTAACAGATGAGCCACCTCTGCAGCCCCAAGACTTTACATTCCAACCAAAAGCTTTCTTAACAACTGAAGAAGAAATATTCTGGAGTTAAAAAGGGACACTTTCCTTTCCCAGCAAATATTAACACAGATCCTGAAAAAATTAAAATGCTTTTAACTTCATCTACCTTAAATTGACTATTTTAAAATATATTTCAAACTTCACTGATTTTACAAAAGCACGGGACACACACACACACACACACATCATCATCATCATCATCATCATCATCTTTTTCTCTCTTGTTCTTTTTTTTTTCCTCTAACAAGCTAGAACATGACAGCTTCGTGAGGTTAGAATGCCATCAAGGTAGGGTTTCACTGTTCCTATTTTATATAGATTCATCTCTATCATATGGATGGTGCTCATCACAGGAGAAAGACCAGGTCACAACAAATGGCATGCACTGGACAGTGGTGTGGAACTGAGGAACACAGAAAAGCCCAACAGGAGCATCCAGACCCGACAGTATTTTCCTGATCCTTCCTCATCCAAAATCTATTCCCCATACATCTAAAGGAGCTGCCTTCTCCATCTATACAAGTCAGAAATGCTGTGTTCCTGAGTTGTGAGTCTGTACTTGATAGCAATATTGACTCTCTTTTTTGTTCAAGTAACACATTCCCAGTATGTAATTATCTTGAAATGTAACTGCCAAATACTATGGCAACCTGGGCTGATGGGCCACCTTTCCCATTGGCAATGATGCTAATACAGAAGGCAGATGGACAGAGGGGGAGAGAAGGAAGAGAGGCCGTTCCAAGATAAATTAAACTTAAAAAGAGGCATGTAAATCCCAAAGACTTCAGTGTAGAAGTCCTGCTCCTCCAAGATGTACAAGAACACAAAGCCATCATTGATAAAGTTGTCACTGTAGGGTCTGTCTTCCTCCCTTCCCCCATGTTACTCTCAGCATGATTTGTTATATGTCAAAACTGACCTAACATTTTTACAAATGAAAGCATTCTTGGCCCTAGATTTTAATTTCTGTGGTAGGGCAACTGCACTGCCTTGGTCGTGACCAAAGGAAGGAGAGCCCTGTGATTCAGCCTTTTGCAGGAGCATCTGACTCATCTGGTGACCAGGGCTAGAAATGGCAGCATTCAGCATTAGTCCTTTTCATCTCAGTTGGAAGTGCTGTGTCGGGGCATCTGATTCCTGGTACATGCACAATAAGAACACACAAAGCAGGAGGGGGAAAAAAAACAAACAAACAAGCAAAACAGAAAATCCCATTAGGCTGACCATATGGGGAGCCTCAGAGCAAAGGGTCAGATTACCTTCAAGAAGAAAGAACAGGGAAGCAAGGGAGTGGAAGCTTATTTATACTTTCTACAAACTGTATGAATTCCAAGAAATTAATTCAACATATAGATCAACCCACCTCTCAACAAATTTTAATTACCAAAGTGGACTGAATAGCAATTAATATTGCTTTTGCAGTAAAGACTCCATATGAAAGAAAAATGAAGTATGTTGAAATTGTAAATATTGCTAGTAAGTTAAAATATGATACCCCAAATTGTTTTATACCCAAATTTTAAAGATTTATTCTTTTCAAAAAATATTATTTGTTATGTATACAGTGTACAGAAAAGGGTCCCAGATCTCATCATAGATGGTTGTGAGCCACCATGTGTTTGCTGGGAATCGAACTCAGGACCTCCAGATGAGCAGTCAGCGCTCTTAACCTCTGAGCCATCTCTCCAGCTCCCATGATTTATTCTTTTATCCAGTTCCTTAAGTGTGCTCTTTGTATAATTTAAAGCAGGATGCTTAAGAATTCACTAAGATACCAAAATAAGCCTCTATCCTTTTCCTTTCGCTATGCAGTCACCCCCATTGGGAGCTAGTGAGCTTGTTCCCTTGACCATCTTCTCAAGTAATTCTGATGCCAAAACTTGAGTGATACAAAGATGTCTCAGATCAACTATGATCTTCTCATAATCCAGATTTGTCCTTCTTATTTGAGATAGCCTAGGTGTCTGTCACTTGCAGCTAGCATAGTTTTAGTTAATAGAGCACATTGTGAGTGATCAAGAAATAAATCTCACAATTCACATATTTAATAATTGAAAATGCAATATGTATATATATATATCTTCTGCATAATATAGCTATTTATGACACTTCACACCAAGCCTAGGGAAAGAGTTTTCTTGATACTATGGCAAGATAAATTTATCACTAGTATCTGTTGTGATGAAATACCATGACCAAAAGCAACCTGGGGAGAAAAGAGTTTATTTAGCTTACATTTCCACACCACAGTTCATCATCAAAGGAAGTCAGGGCAGGAACTAGGGAGCAGGAGCTGATGCAGAGGTCATGGAAGTAGTCCTGCTTAGTGACTTGTTCCTCATGGCTTTGCTCAACCTGATTTCTTATAGAACCCAGGATCACTAGCCCAAAGATGGGACTATCCACAACAGGCTGGGCCCTTGCACATCAATCTAATTGCATACTAATTAAGAAAATGCCTTACAGGCTTTGCCTACAACTGGATCTTATGGAGGCATTTTCTTAGTTAAGGCTCCCCCTCTGATAACTCTAGCTAGTGGCAAGTTGACATAAAACTAACCAACACAATAACTCAAAATAAGGACTGAAGGAAAAACAGATTCTCTGTGAAATGTTTATTTCTTTAGAGTTAACACTACAAGGGTAATGATTCAAAAGCACCCATGTTGCTTTACCAATTATTTCAATGTCATAGTAATAGCCATAAAGCATTCTATTCTCTTATTGAAAAAAAAAAAAAACTCTAGAAAAGAGAAAAACTAGAACTTGGGTTTTGTTATCATTTACTGAATCTTAACTTCAACTTTAGCCCTTTTAGGGTGATGATGTGGGAGACTTGGGGTGTATGTCTTCACAGCAGAAGATCTAGTAAGAGAGAACCATTGCAGAGTTTGGTTCCAATATATAGAGTCATTTTGACCTTGACAACCTACAGAAGTGTAATGCTTCATTGTATTACCTTCCATAATCCTCCTTAGGGCTCCAATTTCAAAAGCAGAAAGCAAAAGTAGCTCAGACTCAACAAACAATCATAGTGCCTCTCTTATCTACCAGATACTTTAAAATCATTCTCTGATTTTCAATGGCTACACAGTACATTACACCCTTATCCCCTCTGTAGTGAACATCTATTATTTCTGCCTGCCTGTGCTTATGTTTTCTTCTTCATGTATAGCATATCTACTTATTCTATTGGAGGTGGGGAGCTTGTTTCTTCATTTCATCCTGAGCTTAATGATACTGATTTTTCTGTCCCTTTTGCTTACACAGGTTGACAGATGACTCAAGACAGCCCCAAATCCATTATCAGTGGGATTATTAAATACCAAAGTGAAAGGGATAAAAAGAAGAAAAAGGTCATTGTTTTGAACATCAATAGGAGTGTTTACACTTGCCAGCATTCATGTTTTCTTTCCTCATAAACCCATCTGTAGTTGGTGTAGATGGGAAGAATGCAGAGAGCACAGTGGACATGAACCTGATTGCACCCTCAGCTTGCACAGGCACAGTAGTGTTTGCATGCTCAGGTCACATCATCCGGGTTCATGATTCTTCCTCCTAGTCTAAAATTCACCTTTCTTACAAAAACCTTTCTTGCTTGGGATAAAAGGGTCCTATCATTGGAACTAGCAAGCTTTTAATTAATAAACCAGATCCTGAGTGATCAAGAGGTCTCCAAGGATTAAATAAATTTATAATTCATGTACTTAATAATTGAAAAGAGAAAGCGCTTACACCTTCAAGCAATCCAGTGTATTTCTCAGGACAGCACAGATGTATATCTGCATTAACAAGAAGCTAAAGAGGAAGTGGGTCCTAAGGAGATGCCAAATGAAAAGCACCAGCAATCTCTTCTGCCTTCCATCTACATGGAATAATCTGCCTCCTATAACTAGTGTAAAGCTCCACTGCTGTCTGTTGAAGGCATGGAAATTCCATAGGATGATTGGGACAAGATATTTAGCTCATTTCCATTTTCTACCTGGCTACAGAGAAAAACAATGAAAAGTTGTATTTACTAAAAGTAATAACTTCAGCTCTTCAAATAAAACAATTACTTTTGACACTGAGTAAAGGGAGGGAGGGAGGGAAGGAAGGAGGGAGGGAATCACTAGGGACTACGGTGGGATGTGACTAGAATCTTTGTTACAGTACTTGCATAGCATGTGTGCATCTCTGACTTAATCTTCAGCACCTCAGAAGGAAAAAAAAAACTACTAATAATGGAAACCTACGCCACAGACAGTAAGTTATTTATAAATTCAATATATTTTTCACATAAATATCAGAATGAACAAAGGAGATAAATAACAAAAGATAATTAAAATCATTGCATCATACTTTATAAAACATTTTCATATGTAGCATGGTAGTTCTTTAAAGAATCAAACATGAAAACTGTAATGAGATGCTAACATACTCACAAAATCAGCTCAAACTGAAAATATTAACAATATCACATATCAGAACAAATGCTGGAAAGCAAGGGCTCTAATTCATGGCTGGTGGGAATGACAGTTAACACTACCACTTTGAAGCCCATTGGCAGCATTTATTGAAGCTGAAGCATGAGCCAGCAATTATAATTCTAGCTACAACAGCTAAAAGCAAAATGACTAAATGTGTGTCTCAAAAATCACAGCAATTCATAGTAACAAAAAATGAAAATAAATCAAATACACATAATTAAGTAGAATAATAATCCAATCAATGGAATATTCTAATCATAGTCTCATATATATGTATATATTACATATATATGAAATCAGTACTTGCATATGTACAAGCATGAAAACAGCCCTCACAAACCTAGTAACATACAGTTCAACTCAGGAATCCAGACACAATGCGAAATTTCATTTCCATAAAATAAAGAACAGACAAAATGAAGCTATGGTAATAGAAGTCAGATTCATGGTTCCCTCCAAATGGAGGGAACTGAATTAGGAATAGACAATATAAGAAGGCTATTCCTAAACTTCACTCAATATCTTGGTCTAGATGGTGGTTATGCAAATGAACACTGATAAAAATTCACAGAGTTTTACCCGTAACATCCATGCTTATTATCATGCCTTACCATTTTAAAGGTCATTTTCAAAACTCAAAACATGAAAGCTAAAGGACTTAGCATGATTTCAGTGGAGTATCTGAAGAAAACTACCGTGGGGTCTAAATTTCTGCTTAGGTAAGTCATACAACAGAGAGTCTACAAAACACTTCAGTATTTAAGGTTTGTCTGGGGACAAAAGGAGATAAAGTAATAAGCAGAAGATTTAACACACTGTTAAATTGCCTTTCTTGATCAATAAAATCACAACTGCTGATTTACAGGTTCCTTTAAAACTAAGGAAAATAAAATCTACCTCACACAGCATTACACATCCTCTCTAAAGCCTATGAATAGTGGTGAACTCAGTCTTGAGAGTGCAGGGTTATTACATTACTATTTAATTGTATAAATACATCCACCTCTTCCCAAAGCATCCTCAAATAATTATATTTTCTCTCATTTTCAAATTACCTTAGAAAACCCCAGAAAAGACAGTGCATTAATAAAATAGCATACACAGCAGGCTTATTGTTTTTTAGCTAATCATTAAAGTACAATAAACATGACAAAAAGCATGTCTGGGCAAATATACACAGTCACAAATACCATCTAATCTCTCTCCAAGGCTTTGGCATGCTGACCTTATCAACCCAATTATATGGTTCCCCATTTCCAAAGCAAAGTAAAAGCAGTAAACATATCATTATGAAAGATAGGCAAAGGTTAGCTTCCCAGAGAATTGGTCATTCAAAAAGGATGATGGTTTTTGTCAGTTTGTTTTGAGAAGCAACTATTGCTCCTGGAATGATCTGTTCTGTGCTCTTTTGTTGATGTAATCTGGTAGCTATTGTTGAACACAAAAGTTAGCATGGGAAGGGACCTTAGGAGGCATTTAGGTCACCTTCCTTATTTGCAGGGGGAGAAAACTGTCCAAGAGCTTTCATTGCTTATTTTTAGTATAACATTTGAGATATTCCTATGTGTCTTTATGATGTAATTCAGAATCAGTCTATGAGCTTTAATACATAAACGAACTTCACATGGGGAGGTTTTAGTCTATAAGGTAGAAGAAACTTACCATTCTTAGCCCATCTCCACTCAAGTGTTGACATGGTTCTGACTTTTCTCTAAAACTATAGACCAGTTGCCCTAGACTCATCAGAAATAATGGAGGATTTAAATAAAAGCAGAGGCCAGAAATGGAAAAAGGGGGCCTTTTAAAAAATGGCAGAAGGAATCTTAGTGTAAATTGAAAGAAAACAATCTGTAGCATCTACTTTTTCTCCTACCCAGAAGCCAGTGGGGACCAGAAGGGCATGAAGCCGGAAGGGACCTAGGAGGGATGCAGAAGTGAGGTGAGGAAAGAGAAAGGAGACAAAAACCAAAGTGTATTTGCATATATAAAAATATGGCATGAACCTCCTTACTTTTTGCAATATATACCTATTTTAAAAGAAATAAAACAGAGAAACACATATATCTATGTAATGAAGGAGGTCAAGCCCTAAGTTTTCTGGCTAAGGGCATATTGTGACTTCTTCAATCTCTTTTCCTGATTGCATTCATTTATTTTTTTTTCTATTCTCATTCTTCAGGTTGGTTAATATAGTCTTCCTCAGTACAGGTTTTATCCTTCAATACATTTCTCAATATCTATTTTGTTGGATCCTCTAGAAGCAGACACTAAGCTAAAGACATTTGTGAAGGTGATTATAACAAAAGATCTCCCTGAAAAAAATCAGAGAGCAGAAAGTAAGAAAGAAAAGTTGTCCAGGGCAAGTGTCAGAGTCCAGGGGTTCCCACAGTCCACTGCTGAGAGAACTCTAGAGATACTGTAAGTTATTTTCATCCAAGGTGTGTTTTTCCAGAACCCTGTGTTCTCTGCTGTGTTCTTGATGAATCAAAGATCTTAACAGCTAAGTCATAGTGTGGTATTTATTTCAGCTGACAACTCTTACAGAGAACTAATTCTCTTAGAAGGAAGAGTGTGAAGATTCACATCCAGGCACAAGCTTACCTTGTCCTTTATATTATGGGAAAGTTTGTACATTGGCCTTTGAAAAACATGGGTACAGCTTGCACCTAAGAATTATTCTGACAAGGGGAGATCACTAAAACACATTCCATTATACTGGGTCATTACCTAAGAAATGTGCATCAGGGTGGGAGCTAGGGAGAGGTTTACCAGTTAAGAGTAATGGCTGCTCTTCCATAGGACCTGAGTTCAATTCCAAAAACCCACATGGTGGCTCATAGCCATTTGTAACTCTGGTCCCCGAGAGAACTGATGCCCTCTTCTGGCCTCTCCAGACACTGCATGCTCATGGTGCACAGACATGAATGCAAAACACCCACAATATATTTTTCATTTAAAAATGAATTATGTGGAGCGGTCATGAGAAAGATTGCAGATCTCCAAGCTTGTCGGTGGGGTACTTCCAGCAGCCATTATCAAAGTGATATGGGTATTAAGAGGACAGGAGTATATGGAATAGATACAGGACCATGGGTGAGGATGAAGAACCTTAGCCAAACATCATTTGCTGTTTTGCTTGCAAAGTCTACAGTTGGTCCTAGAGCACAGGTCTTTCTTTGTATAGTGTTCCTTATAGCTATGTTCAATTCAGTACTATACTATTCCCCATCATTATGTAACAGTGCTTTTCTCTTAGCTTACATGTGGGAATCACCTGAGGACTTTTGGAAACTACTTTTTGGTACCCAAGTTCTACACTCAACATTGCCAACTTTATAGATCTAAAGAGGCTCATACATTATGTTGGTTTTTAATTCTCCCTCTGATAATTCAGTTGGACAATCAACCCTGGAAAGCACAACTCCAAAATTTTACATTAAATATCATCAATTTCATGAGTTTGTTAATTTCTTTCATTTTCTGAAGGGAAATGTGTCAACACCCCCTTTCTTGTTTACTGGAGTTTTCTTGTCCAGCCATGGCACTTGATTAATGGGAATAAGGTGGGTGTTGCTCTCAGACAGTACCTGGAAGCAACTGTGAAGCAATTAAAGTAAATTAAACTAACATAACTAACGAAATCTCATATTTGAAGAGAGCCTTTAAGGACCTTAGCTTACAAAGGGTAAGCACAGGCAAGCACAATGAGCGTCAGAAATGTATCTATCAATGAAACTCTCCATTATGGTGGAATAGTCATGTTAGAGTGACTTAAGACCTAATCAAAGGTGTAATGCATCTAACGCAGCAGAAATGGTACACAATTCCCAGTCCTCAGAGGGTCTTCCACATAGTTTGGCTAACACAGCCCCTCTGATCACACACATTTCGAGTGAATATTACTGTTGCTGTGATAAACCCAATCTTCAGAAACAACTTGGAGAGGAAATATTTTCTTTCATTGTTCATATCTAGATGACAGTTTAGTCCAAGAGAGAAGTCAGAGCAGGAAGTCAAAGTAGGATCTTGGAGGCAGGAACTGAAGTAGAGACCTCAGCAAAACACTATTCATTGGCTTAGTTACCATAGTTTACTAAACCTACTTTTATATACAACCCAAGACCACCTGCCTGAGATGGCACTGCCCAGAGTGCGCTAAGACATCACTATCAATAATTAACCAAGAAAATGCCCCCATGGACACCAACACAGGCTAATCTGATTGAGTCACTTTTTTAACGAGAGTCCCTGTTTCCATGGAAGACTAGTTTGTGTCAAATCAACAAGACCAGCACAAGGCTTCACAATAGCTAAATAATCTGATGATTAATTCCTAGATTCCTGACAACTTAATCAAATATATGGGTTATAATTACCAAAAAAAGGAAACTATATCTAGTGGAAAAGAATAAATGTATCCCAAAGAGATGTGCTAATATGGTAATGAGCATATTGTAGTTGGCTTATTGGCTGTATGTCACATATTTAATATGACATGTATTCATTTCATAAACTGTGAACTCACTTGTACTAAAAGAATAAAAAAAACCTCATTTTTCTTTATTATATCTAATACTAATCTTATGCTTTCCTAGCTGCAAAATGCCAATTTTATCACCTCAATTTATTTTTTTCGAACAAACGCCACGTTCTTCTGTTATACAAGAGATTTCCAAGAGAAACGAAGATTCCCCTTCCTTCCCTCCTCTGTCTGGACAGTAACTAAGATAGCAGATGGCTGCCACAAGAATAACCCTAAGAATACTGATCAAGACAATATTGAAATTTACTTCTCAGCCCTCATTTGCCTAAGCTAATGCCCACCACTGGTGAATAAGGGAGAAAGGATAGGGTCCCTGCTAGGTCTTTTAAAGAAAGGAATAAAATAAAAGTAGGTACAAAATAAAAGCTATAGAGGTTTTTGTTTGTGCAGTTTTTCCCTGGAAAAATAGGTTGTACATTTCCCTCTGCTCTGTCAGCTTCTAGTGCATCATGTGGACTTAAGACCTGGTTTGTGTTCCTAGCCAAGCAAGGCATCCAAAAGCTAATGGCATGATATGAGCATGGCTTGTGGGTCAAATCAGCAAGCACTGGGCTGAATGCTTTCTATGGCTGACATGAAGTCACTTGGTGGTACTGAGCTGGTGGTTGAAGAGATCTGGAAATCCAAGACGGTTTCCTTCACCTAGCTATGATCTTAGTGGGGATGTGGGGATGGGTGAAGGTGGGCCTTTTCTGGGCCTCTACCTCTCTTCTGCTTTCAGTATCAAGGCCTGCCTGAGGAAATATTCCAAGACATCTCAGTGAGAATGGTAAGACTCACTATGCAATTCTGTAAGCAACAGCTGCTCATTTCTGGTCCCTAAACAAACTGCTAGGACTCTGTTTTGACAGAGATTTTAGCCATACTTCATCTGAGTGGGTGAAGGAAGCAGCAAGCCCTGCCCAAATTCAAGAAACCTAAGAAATCCAATGAGGCTTAACCCTCTGAGAAATGTGGCTTTAATGAATGGATGGATATTATTAACATTTATAACAGTGCTTTATGATACATATATCCTCTTTTCTCTTTCTCCCATGCACACTTCCATCCGCACATGATCTACTGAAGTAGCCCTTCTCTGACACATGAAGACTGAGATCTCTAAGGAAGCTAATGGTGGGGTAGGGGAAATGCTTCAATAGGTAGGAGGAGTCCATGCTCTGCAAACTGAAAGACCTGAGTTCAAATCCTCAGGATCTATGTAACAAAATATGTGCCTGAATCCCAGGAAGTAGAAGGCAGAGAGAGGTGGGTTCTGGGAACTCACTCAACAGTCTGTCTCAGGGCAATAAGGCGAAAGCAATAGGCGACACAAAACGTCTTCCAAAGGCCTCCACATTCATGCGCCATGGACATGGACTTGGACACACACACACACACACACACACACACACACACAAATAAAAGAACAACAAAACTACAGGTAAAATGATTGGTAGAAGAGAAAATCACTTCTATAATTATTTCCATTGCTTTCCTGTCAGTTTTATAAATGGAGCTTGTGGCTTTTATGTTAGTCATTCCCATGAGCTCATTTGCTCATCCCTCTCTGAGACACAGTGTGCTGATGAAATCAGAGCCACTGGGAAAACGGAATTGCTAGTCCAGTGATACTGGGAACCAAGCTCCTCACTGTGGAACTCTAACAAGGGCTTATTCTGGGGCTCCAATAACTACTAAAAGCTTCCTTCTGTGTAACTAATGTGCATATAACGTTGTACTGACTACTGTCCAGTGCCTGTGTTACATTAAACATAATGAAATCCTATCACTTCTGTCTTACAGATGGAAAGTCAGAGGCACAGAGGGGATTGAAACAACTTCCCTGTTGCATGGTAACGAGGTCAATAGTTAATAAGCCTCAGCAAGCTAGCCTTGGAGTTCTTGTTCTCTGCCACAACCCTGTTGGTTCATTGGTGTTTTACTTAATTTGTAGCGATATTTTTGTTGTTGTTGTTTTTGTTTGTTTTGGTAATCTAACTCACACAGTAACTCTGACTAGCCTAGAATTCACTATGTAGACCAGATCCTCCTGTCTCAGCTTCCTGCCTGCTGAACCATTGATGTGAACCACCATTAGAGGCATCATTTTTGCTTTGAAACCATAACCAAATAAAATGCTACAGCCACAGTTGCTTACTGGCAAAACATTGACTAAGTGTTTATAATACTGAGCCTTGGTGTAGTCCTACACATGAATAGAATTCTATTCAAAACTGCAATTTTCCAAACATCCCTTATAGCATAAGAACAGGGAATTTTTTTTAAACTTTATTTTATTTATTTATTTATTTATTTGCCTTGGTGTTTTGCCTGGAACTGGAACTACAGACAGTTGTTAGCTGCCATGTGGGTGCTAGGAATCGAACCCGGGTCCTCTGGAAGAGCAGACAGTGCTCTTAACCACTGAGCTATCTCTCCAGCCCAGAACATGGAATTTTTAAACAACCAATATATGGTTGTGGAAATTTCAGTTAACTAGAGAAAAAAAGTCATTAACTTTAGAAAAATCTATTAAATACATAAAGGAAAAGTAGCCTAAAGATTACTCATTTTACTTATTATAAGATAAATCTCAAGAACCTTTCATGATAATAGCAAAACCATCGAGTATTTTTTTGAAAAGAATCAAACTGTGAGTGAGCTGTTCTTTTATGTTGGAATGTTAAAAAATAATGGTGTCTTTAAGTTGTGCTTAAAATTGCTTTCTTTGCATACATGTCATATCTGGTGACATACATAAATCAAACTTACCAGGCCCCAGCTGTAGACTAGAAAAACAAAACATCAGCCTCAGACAGACTGGAGCTCAAATACTGCAGCAACAAGGAAGCTTGCCCAGGAATCACAGCTGTGCAAGTAAATACAATACGATGCACCGAAAACCCGACAGAAAGACCTGACTGAAGGAAATCTACCTCACAAATATCAGGGGCATTAATGTAGTGGGCCTCAAATCCTTCGTGAGTCTAATACTGTTAATTCCTCAACTGAAATGTATTATTTCTTTCCCTTCAAACCTCCTTCCATGAGCAATGTGGTTCTGATTTTACTGTTTGAATTTCTGTTTTGATTCCCCTCACATTTCTGTCACTAAATCCAGCTGCCACTTCTCAGTCTCAAGCCCCGATTCTTCACTTGGACTTCATAATTACTTCATACACAGATGTGCATACACATACACACACACACACACATGCACGAAGTCAGAGATATCAAGGTTTCAAGCATTAAGCTAATTTAAATTCAAATTTGCCACTTGTGACTATAATCTTAAAATGGTAATCTATAACATCGAGATACTATAATCTATAACACACAGCCACTGTCTGTTAACACAGCAATGCCCCTGGTCACTTGAATCTTCAGTTTCTCTAGTCAATCACAGAAACAAATGTTTGTATAATCATAACTGAAAAATGTAAATGTAATAATATATTTATGCTATTAAATATGTTATTCATATAAATAGATAATTATATTCTGCATCAGTAACTCATCAGTTACTAAATAAGATAATGTAAATAAACATTAATATATAGGTAGTATTTGTCAAATGCTGGTTCCTTCTCCCCTTCACTTTAAAATGTAGTGTGAAGTAATTGGAGTGTGAAAAAGGGGATTAGGAGAACTCTTTCACATCTAACCTAGGCTGTCAGTTTCATGAGGTCTGGACTTCATTTTGTTTGTTACTGATGGACTCTTAGCACTTAGACCACTTCCTGCCAGAACAGCACTCAGAGCCTGTGCTAGACACAAGTGTAAATGACGGCAGGAAGAGTGGGGAGGAGGGAAGAGAGAGACAGGAGAAAAGAGGGCTGGCCGATAAACTATGGCCCATGCCACAGTGTTCTGTGAATCCAGTGATTCTTACCTAAAAGCTAAAGCTAAACGCTTACCTTTCTCCTTAGATACAAAAAATATATTAATGTACATATTTAGGTCAAAATGAGGAATCAAGCTCTGCTCAAATCTCATCACAGCACTTAACATTTTATACCTCTGTTAAAAATTCCTGGCTGTTTTAAAGCCTCCATTTTCTCATTCATGTAGTAGAGAAAGTGAGTGACAAACAGCATTGAGAATCAGTTAAGGGCTGCCTTCTGATTCCTCTTTGGAGAAAGGGCTTTAGAGAGGATGGGTACATGTAGGAAAAGCCAGCTGAAGACACAGTGAAAAGGTCATTGTTTAGAAGCAAGGAAGAGAGACCTCATCGATCTTTGGTAGTGGGTATATTCCCGAAGGACTCACAATCAGCATTCAATAGAGACACTCACATAATCATGTTATAGTGGCATTATTCACAACAGGCATTTCTGGAATCAGCCTGGTATCTATCAAAAAATACGTAGATAAAGAAAAATGTGGTATGAATGCATTGGGGAATATTATTTATCCATAAAAATGTAAATCACGTTGTTTGCAAGAAAACTGATGGAACTGGAGATCCAGTTACATAAAACTAGCAGACTCAGAAGGAAAACACCACTTTTATCATATGCGAAGTCTGTATTTTAAAAAGAACTGGAATAGAAAGATGACTGGTTGAGAAAGAGAAGGCCAAAGTGAAGGAGTAAGACGGACAAGAAAAGAATGATTAATGGTAGGGCTGAAGTATAAAAATGGCAAAGCCATTTTGCTAAAAAAAAAAAAAAAATGTTAAAAAGAAACCAATGCTTCAAACACCTTGCCCTTGAACCCTCCAAAACTACAAGGAAAAGGAAAATCTATTACCTAAACCATGTGGTGTGTGACATTTTAATATGACAGCTAGATGCCATAACATGGCATCTTATGATGAGCACTGGAACTGGAAACAGATGAAAACTTCATCCTAGTACTCAGACAATTTCTGCAGATTCTAGCTAGCATCCCCATCAGGAAGCCCCACCCAGGAGCCACACTTCTCTGCCCCTCTTCATACAGATTGAATCATTTAGGTCAGAACCATATTTTAAGGTCATCTGTGCAGCAAATAGCCATGGTGAGGGGTGGTCTTTTCCTCTAGAGCAAAATGAAGGATTAATTATTTTCTGGTATATTAAAGGTAAGTCTCCATTCAGGGCAGGAATCAGTTGGGTTTCTTCAATCTATCATAAAATGATTTAAGTTCCCTAATCTTAGAGTTTCTTATCTATAATACAAACCCACTCCATGTACAGCACCCAAGGTGGATGCTATTCCCCAGTGAACCTGGTGGCCAAGTCAACTGACAGGAAGCCCACATTACCTGTAACATCCTGAGCAATACATCCAGGGTTTCTTATCCAGGACTCACATGTCTTCTGGCGGATCCACGAGACTATGCCAACCTCATTTCTTAACTTACATACCAATTTTTTTATGGTCAGCACACATCATTTACTTTTATTCTTTAGAAAACAAGGTCATAAAAAAAGTAATTTTAGAATTCAGCATGATAAGCAGTAGCTGCTTTTGAATTACATACTTAACAGTGAGCAATTAGTGAGAAGGTATCCTCAGAGATAATCCCACCAGCAACTTCCAGACTCTTCTGTCCACCCTTATTTATTTCTCATCTGCCAGAATTTTCTTTCAATTTGTGATTTCTCTATCTCTCTCCCCTTCCCAGCTAACCTTCTGTGATGCATCATTTTCACTATCTACCTTTCCTCACTCTTCAGTCCACTTCTGCATGGCTTGCCTCATCTCCATAGTTTTAGAAAAGTTCAATTCTTGTCAATAATGACACTTGTTGTCACTTCTTAATCTATTCTTCCCCAGCATTTAGCAATGATGTTAAATCTCTCATTCTTTAAACCAGTGGTTCTCAACTCGGGGATCAAATGACCCTTTTACAGGAGTCACCTATGATCACTAGAAAACAGATATTTACATTATCATTCACAACAGTAGCAAAATTTTAGTTATGAAGTAGCAATGAAATAATTTTATTGTTGAGTGTCACCACAACATAAGAAACTAAACCAAAGGGCTGTAGCATTAGTAAGACTGAGAGTGACTGCTTTAAACCCTTTCTTGTCTTTGATGTATGTAATATCACACTGGTTTAAGGTTTTTCTACTTTTTGGTCATATTTTACCTATTTACCAGCTCTCTCTCCCCTGGTGGCCACCTATGCTTTTTCACCTATTATAAATGTTATAATTATCTATACATATTTATATTTGCCCCATCTCTTCAAAAACTCACCTCAAAACAAAACAAACAAGCAAAACAACAAACCAAAACAACAAAACTCCCACATAATCCTGCCTACTTTTCTCACTAGGATAAAAATAGTTAGGCAAGAGGAAGAAAAGTTAATCTTATCCATTATACCACTAATAAGAGCTAAAACTAACTGAATCCATCTAACTGGAACCCAACAGTACACAGCTAACTGAAGTAGATGTAAATGTTTATCATAATAGATATAGGAATATTTCATGTCATCAGTATGAATCAAAAGATGCTAACACAGGAGACTTTTACTGGTGACCCCAACAAACAATGTATTCCAGTATTCATACACTGTGATGTAATACCCCCACTAAATCTGGTATTCTCTGAGACCTGACCTAACTATAGAATAGTGTCTGTAGTCTTAGTAATTAACACAGTCCTATATCATACTCCCAAAAGAAAGGTATTACTCTCTCTTTTCATGACCTAATCACCACTGATAGAACCTACTACTCTCAACAATGTTACCATAGAAACCAAATTTCAGCCTGAGTATACATCACTCACACATAGCAAACATACTGACACTCAGATACATTAAATTCAAAATTCTGGTCCTCTTTTAATATAAACCCTTATCCAACATCATGCTGTAAAAAGTGATGACTTATTATTTGTCTTTGTAAACAAAGATTACAAAATCAAACCGTCTTCCTCATGTGCTATCTACTTTTCATCTAAAATATTATGTTGTCATCCACAAAGTTTTTGTTATTGAGAATAGACTATTAAACTTGCTTGATTGTAAAGTTCTCAGATATTTATAAAATTATTATGATACACTTGATAATAGAAAGAAAAATAATTAGCTCTTGAGCTGACATTTTCACGTTTCAGAGAAGTTAAAGAAGAAATACAAGTGACAACATCCTTCGTTGATAAAATAACTTTCTGCGTTTTAAAATATGCTGTTGTTTGTTAAGAACCAATGGAGAGACCCATACTTTCATACTGATATCCTTGAACAAAAGTCAGAACAGCTAAAATACTCACATCTTTGATTCCAGCCCACTTACTAGTATTAAAAGCAAATTCCTGTCCAATCCCTTTAAACAATCACTTGAGGTGTCAGCCTGCAGACCACTAGCTCTGAAGTGGTTGATCAAGTGGCCAGAATCAACACTTGATTTTGAATCAAGTAGCTAAAAACACAGCAGTTACTCAGCAACATTTCATTAGAGAAATCAGGACTTTTGCCTAATATTTTGAAGGAAAAAAATGGTCTGACATACTTTTTTATTTTAATGGCAGTTTAGCCTCCTCCCAGAAGTAATTATTTCTGCTGAAGGGGAATGTTTACACTCTTACACTAATTATTTGGGTAGGAGCTGATCAGACAACAGCCAAGATCTTCAAATGATGTATCAGAATAGTCAGAGCAATGGCCATCATGGGAAGCTGTGATGGAGTATAATTTAAATTTATGCTTATGGTTGATTTCATTTTTAATTGGCAATAAATTATGAAAAGCTCAAATCTATCAAAATATAATGACTTCAAAGTAAATAACTAAAACACAAAAATAGAACTTCTAAAATAGTTCTTGAGCCTTTTACTCAACAAAATTAGTTTCGAATTATTTTTAAATAGTGGAAGATTTTAAAACACAGTATTTGATTCCAACCAGGTAAGCAGATTGGCTGACTGTAGATATTCACCTATCCCTCCACTCCTCCAAGTCCAATCCCCCAGTTGCATCCCCAGCTCTGCAGCAGACCACATGCCCAGGCCTCCCTTCCGCCCTCCCCTGGCTTCCTCCTAACTTTCTCTCCTAACTTCCCCCAGGCAAATAAATAATTGCTTTATCTGGTCCCCAGCTCCAGCAGGCACTCCTTGGAAAAACACTGCTATACTCATAGATAAGTGCCTTCTCTGTCATCCTCAGAGAAGCTTCCTCCTGCAGCAGATGGAAACAAATACAGAGACCCACAGCCAGACACTATGCAGTGACTAAGAGACCTTAGAACATACAGCCCTGAACAGATCCCTCCTAGGGAACCTGATGGGTGAGGAAGCAGAAAGAGTGTCAGAGGCAGAGAAAATGGAGGACACCAAGAAAGCAAAGTCTTTTAAATCAACATGAACAAAGCTCATATGAACTCACGGAGACTGAAGCAACACAGATCCACACCATGTCCTCTGGCATATATGTATATATTATGGCTTCCAGGTTAGTTTTCTTCATGGGCTTCCTGCGTGTACAAATGTGGGTAGGCCTCTGTTTCATGTGCCCTCTCTTGGGTTTTGTTTGTTTTGTCCAACTCCGATGTGCTGGGGTATTTTTTTGTTTTTTGTTTTTTGTTTTTTGTTTTTGTTTTTGCTTTTTGTTATCACTTAGAAGCCAGTTTGGTTTCCAATAAGATATAGAAGAAAAGTGAATCCAGATGGGAGGGGAGGGAGGGAGTGGCAAACATCATCAGGACTTATTATATAAAAAAATTATTTTCAATAAAAGAAAAAGTAATAGACTGTCTAAAGGACAGTATTCATCTTGCATTGTCTTTCTTCTTTCCTCCTCAATTGATGTCAACCCTCATTTTTCCCATAGTCCCTTTCACCTCACCAATTTCCTACTATCCTCCTCTCTAGAATTTCCTCAGCAGGAAGAAGAGGGAGCAAATGATGTAACTATACCTTCATTAAAAACAAATATACAAATATATAAAATAAACGATGGTACTAGAACATAGTTCTGAAACAAGAATACACCACTGTTCCTGAGCACTGCAGGCTAGATAAAAATGAGAGAGGAGACAGTTTGCAAAGTAAAAACATGCCCTACTTTTTCTCGCTCATGCCTTGAGAGCCACCCTTATTCTGTGAAGATGGAACATTCTAGAATCTTTACTATCCACCAAAAGAGGCACTTGTTTGCTATACAGTACAATCTTATTTTGTAAAATAATATGAAAAACTGGTTTTAATTTAAACCTGATACTTCATGTATTCGAAAAGTAGTTTTCATTTAATATCACAAGAGTAGCATTCGTCTAATCTAATTATAGCAATATCTAGCTATAGAAAATAACTTTAAATCAATAATAGAGACAAAATATTTGACTAAATGAATAAGCATAAGCAGATGCTCTGTCTTCTATTATTATGTTTATAGTATCTTCATTGAAGAGTTTCCTCAAGTCACTTGGCAGAATGACAGAAGATAGTCCTTGGAAAGCGGTGGAGTGCCCATCAGCAGTGGATAGGCTGTGGCCTACCCTCTGAAAATTGTCATGTGAATCCCTCACTTCTGCTGGGTATAGACTGGTTCTTTCCACAAGTCTCATTACCCTGTCCATTTACAGAAAGAAACATGGCCTTAGAGATTTGTTGGAAAGCAGTGGTTCTCATCAGTCCTAATGCTGTGACCCTTTAATACAGTTCATGTTGTGGTGACCCCCAAACATAAATTTATTTTCACTCCTACTTCATAACTGTGATTTTGCTACTGTTAAGAATTGTAATGCAAATATCTGCATTTTCAGTGGTCTTAGGCAACCCCTCAGAAAGGACTGTTCCACCCCCAAATGGATCACGACCCATGGGTTGAGAATTACTGTTGCAGAGGCAAGGAAAGTTATCTTCACACAGAAAAGGAAATCAGAGATGTATATTGAGTTCATAAAGGTGGAAATGAATTATGCAGTGTGCTTGTGTGTGCAGAAGAGACAGTCTCATTCTCCTGGTTTCACAGGATAACATCGTGATGTTTCTCAGGAAAACTGCACTTCTACACCTCAGACTGTTTTTGATTATAACCTTCTCCTCCTTGCACACTGACCATTTCAGTTAGGACCACACAACATCTATTAGGCTACTGTGTTGTTCAATATTACTTTAACTAGGCAAAGATGTGTTACATTTATTTATGCTGCAGAATATTGCTTGAACTATGAAAGGTATGCTACTTTTATTTATGCTGCCTTTGTTTAACTATGTAAAGATGTGTTACCTTTGTTTTACCTTGCCTGCCTAAGGTACCTGATTGGTCTAATAAAGAGCTGAACAGCAAAGAACTAGGTAGAGAAAAAAATAGACAGGGCTAGCAGAAAAAGAGAATAAATGAAAGGAGAAACCTAAGCTCAAGGGGAGGAACAAGATAAACAGGAAGTGGAAAGACTGTAGGAGATGCCTGTGGCCAGCCATCAGCCAGCAGACACTAGAAACAATGAACATAAGATATTCATAAAGAAAGTCAAAAGCCCTGAGGCAAAAGGCAGATAAATAGAAACAAGTTCATGTAAATTAGGAGAGTTAGCTAGAAATGAGTCTAAGCTAGACCAAGCATTCATAACTAGTAAGCCTCAATGTCATGGTTTGGGAGCTGGCTGGTGGCCCAGAAGAAAAAGCTTGCTGTCCCAATGAGAATCTGTCCTGAACTTTTCATTAAAACTATTAGAATAAAGGGAAATTACAGTTCTTCCAAGGCTGCTGAAGCAAAAGGCAAAGTACATGGGAAGGTATTCAAGTTGATGACAAGATTATGTGTATAGAATCTGTTCCATAAAATCAATATAAAGGAAAAACTAGCCACACAAAACAAATAAGGTTCTAATGATATCTCCCAGGCCCTGAATACAGACACACTTTCTGGGGTTATTTCAATTATTTGATTCATTTAGGTTGAGTTATAAACACTTTTCACCAGAATAAAAAAAAAAAAAAAAAAAAGAAGAAGCCAAACAAACAAACAAAAAACCTCACAACCTTGACTGGTAACAGGTCAAAGAGACAAGGAAAGGTTCAAAGCTCAGTAGTTTAAAGCACTCATGGCTCTTGCAGAGAACCCCAGTTCCCAGCACTCACATGGTGATTTACAATAGTGTGTAATTCCAATCACAGGGCATTTGACATACAAGTAGCCTCTGTAGGCACTAGGAAGGCACACGGTGCAAACACACACACACACACACACACACACACACACACACACATTGGTGAAACATTCATGCATATAAGATAAAAAATAAGTAGATTCTCTTTTAAAGGAGAAACAAAGGAACCCAAAATCATATGAAAATGTATGTATACAAAGGTCCACAGTAAATTATTCTAATGAGATAAACATAGTTTTATATACCCATTCTCTGATGTATGACCAACTTTGAACTCACACTATTATGAACCCAAATCCTTCTGCCTTAAGTATGTTTGATATTGTCAGATATATCTTTAACATAGTGAAGACCATTGTGTCATCAAGATCATAATTCAGATGTAGGGATAAGATATCAATATTTGAGATAACTGTGCTTATTTGAAGTACGTGAGCTACTCACACAGCAAAGTTGAAGATAGCATATAGGGAAGGGGCCTCTTCTGGTTAGTCTGTTTAATAAATTTTCTCCTATTATTCCCAGTAATCTCATTCAAGACTGGTATTTGACAAGTAGAGAGTCTATAGCCAACTATTTCTAACACACACACACACACACACAGAGAGAGAGAGAAAGAGACAGAGACAGAGATTTTCTATTCACAAGATCAATGAAATGGCTAAGTTGGCCAATACAATTTCCACCAAGCCTGACAACCTGATCTCAATACCTGGATCCCACATGATGGAAAGAGAGAACTGACTTGCATAAGTTGCCCTCTGAACTTCCCATATGTACTGTGGTACATCTTCCTCCCACCATACACAATAAAATAAACAAATCCAATCAACAAATCACTTAATAATTGTAACAAACATTTATTCAAGGAGAGTGACTCTGATTTTGGTATTTCATGTACAAAATGGCTCTGCAGGATATGCAGATTTCAGTTGTTTCCATTAAATTAGGTCTAAACAAGTGCCACATAAAGTTTAGCAACACTAAGGCACGATGAAATATTGTAGGAGGTGCTTTAAAATAGCAGTTGATATTAAGCTGCACTCTGGTTATCATAGTTGGTTCTGTTCTTCTAAGACAATAACCCTATTGCCAGCAAAGTTTTGAGCAAGATTATTCTAAGCCTTTACAACCAAGGAATAATCCTATCTTATCCTCTTGCAACTTCAAATCCTTTAAATCTCTGTTCAATTTTCCTGGACCACTGAGAGGCTAAGCAATTATTCTTTTGGCACTGATGATATGTTTGAGTGTTTGTGATGACACAAAATTGTGCATCTCTATTCCTTTGTCTCATGTGTTCCAAAATGAAAGGTTGAGAAACAACATCATGAAGAAATGGGGGGAAAGGAGTAAAAGAGGCTTCCCAGGTAGAGGGAGGAAAGGCAACACAGAGGGAGACAAAAGACTGGGAGAAATAACACTGTTTGCATATTAAATTACATATAATGCATATATAGTTTTAATTAAATTTATATCAATTGAGCTAATAGTGCTCCCCCAAACAACATAGACTATCTAACAAAAGCCCCACTGTCAGTCATGGAAACCTCCTTTTGAGTTGTTGGGGGCATCCAAAAGACCTCAAAACAATATAGGCTATTTCTATTGCCCTTGGCTGCCTTCTAGAAAGAAAGGTGAGATACCATTGCTGAAGACACAGTTCATTCTTGACACAGGACTTGGAAGAATCAATCTGGAGCTGAACTGGAAGGCTTCATATTGAGAGAGTTAGCTCTCATAGTTTTAGAAGGAACCATGCAAGTTTCCAAAAAAGAAAGACCCACCAATATTCCTATTCAGTTATAATGCCAATGAACCACAGCAGTGAGCAGCATGGCAAGACATTCCTACAGGTGTAATAGTGACATTTATATCATATAGGTAGCCAAGAGTCATTCATTTAAATGTAAGGCTTATTTAACAGGAGGAAATTTATGCCTGGTCTATAAATTTAGCCAAATACCTGAAGATGGTGAGGCCATGGAACCTAGCTAAGAATATATTACTTCCACTTTCTTAAATTAGTATAATCTCTAACTGCATTTTAAAAATTAATTCTTATATTCACACATAAGTATAGATCACATTCCTCATCAAAGAAGTTTCTTTTTTAATATATGAAGACCAATACAAAAAACATGTACAACTTGTCAAAATATAGAGATCAACCAACTGTGCAGATGCCTAGCCCCTATTAATACATTAATTAATTAATACACACCACAACCACTATACTTGGAGTTCAGGGAACATCAGGAAAGAGGAGCAGAAAGACTGTAAGAACTAGAAGACCAACACAGCTACAGTGAGATAATATCTTCAAAAACTAAAAAGGGACACAAAGTTTATTGGGGGTAGATTTGGGAGTATTTAGTGATAAATATGAATACTGTATGAAATTCTCTAAGCATTAATAAAATTATTATTTTCAAAAATTCGAATCTTCAGTCATGAGATATCCCAGAGAAAGGTGTCCAGTATTGCCTACTTCCAGCCATTTTCCAATGAGAAAGATGGCTGGTGTTTCTCAAGCACTCATGTGCTGTGTCCGTCAGGTTGTTTACATAGATCTCCGAAGCAAAATGATTTCAAGCATTTTCAAAAATGGCAATGTGGCTCCAACTGTTCACAGCACAAAAGGAGTCCTTTACACCCAGACTGTGCAGTGGGAAAAGCGAGTGGAACACTTCTGTATAAGTCTCACATACTTTCAATTTTGCATTGAGCGTGTCGGGTGCTTTCATGTTAGAGAGTGGGAGATCAAAGAAAATTATTTCAAAAGTTTTCTGAGACTGAAAAGAAACATGAGTTAATGAAAAACTAGACACCCAAGAAATGAATCCATACAAGCAAAGGGCTAGAAGAAGAAACCCTGGAAACCTACAGGGCAAGCGTGCGGGAATAAACACATGATCCCATCAGCACACAGACAGCAGCATTTCAAAAACTCATCCAAAGCTCGGGACCCATGAACAAAACTCAAAAGAAAACTTTTTGAGGGTAAAGCTAGCAGAAACACACAAACTTTGATATAAGGCAACTATATATCCACAGTCTTAAACATGAACCAGAGAATGAGGCTGAACACACACACACACACACACACACACACACACCATTGTTTTCTTGTTTTAAGGGAGGGGTGCAGAGAGGAAGCATGTTTCCGTGTGATTTGCCCTATTCTGACAACCTGGATCTCTCATAGACTATATTTGTACACAAAACCATTTCCTCATAAACTTTAATTAATGATTACAAAGTTTTTTATGCTACATACATTTTCTATAGTCTTCTTTGCTTGCATAGCATATCAAAATGAATGAAGCAAAATGAGTAAATTGAATTCCATGAGACGTAGAGTCTGACTTCACATCAGCTCTTAATGGTTTGCATTGCTATAATTTTTTATTTAAATTTTTTAGCATATCCACTGCTGTTCCCCCTCCCTCATCTCATCCCTGTCCTCCCTCAGATTTCCCCCACCCAATCTCCCCTCAGTGAGGGTAAGGACTCCCTGGGTGAGTCAAACAGCATATACATTTTGTGAAGTAGTTGAGGATTGATTTCTATTAATTCTTAAAACCTTAACAATGCTTTCTTTTAATTCATCAATATCCATGGGCCATTGGGCAAAGATAATTTTTTTTCCTTTTTAAGCGGACAAGATCTCACACTGTAGCTCATGTCAGCCTGGAACTCACTATACAGCTCAGACTAACTGGAAGGTGAGCACATGTCCCCGGCCTCAGCCTCCTAAATACTGAGATTATAGGCAAACTAGAGTACCTGGCTTTTTAATATGAAATTCATAAGGTGGTGTTCCACAAAACAGTATGATTTCAAACTTCATAAGAAATATTTGTAGGGTGTCAACTTTTCTTTTGGCGAGTTAAAGACATTCCAAAATAACTACCACCTACTTGCTCATTTCCTTTATAGCTTTAACAAAGGGAAATTTTAACAGCATAGAAACAGAAAGGTCAAGGTGGATAAATCAAAGGTAAATTTCCTAAGAAGCAAATACTGGAGTCATCTATTCCATATTCACTTATCAAACACCCATTGAGTATTTCTGTTGTGACAAGTGCAATGTTTCCCGGTCTTAATCCATTTCATTCATAAAAACATTATACTATAGATGCACTATTATAATGCAGACAAAGGGTCACATAGCTATGAGAATGTGGTTGTCCCAGACTATCCACCTCAACTTGATTATCTTAACCACTCCCTATTAGACTTCCATAAAAATAGTATCTATGCACACATACATTACTTTTAAAAAATAGTTTTTAGGTGAAATTCACAAAACAGTTCATGTGCAGAACTCAAGGATTTCTGTTATATTTATAAGCAGGAACATAACCATCACTACAACCATTTTTATAAGCTTAAGAGCATAGTGGGAGAAAAAGAATCAAACTCACATCCCCTGGAGGTAAAGTCACACTGTGGTCACACTGTGGTCATACTGTTCTTCACCACTAAGCTATCTCCCCAGCTACAACCATTTATTATAAGATTTCAGCCCTAAAGACATTAACAATCACTCTTGCTTGACATAATCCCAGCTCTAGCTGGGCTCTAATCTCAATTCCTTTCTACAACTGAAATCATGCAATGCCATCTTCTGCTACAAATTTCTCTCTTTTTGTTACAATTTCCTTTATTTGGGGGGAATTACTTATATAATAACATCCTTTCCCCTTCCCATTCCTGCTTCCAATCCCTCCCATATAACCTTTCCTTGTTCTGTTTCAAATCCATGACCTCTTTTTTTTTTTCCACTAATTGTTGTTACATGTATGAGGATGTACATATTTATGTGTGTGCATACATATATATTCTTAAATGTATAAGCACAACCTGCTCAGTCTGTATGTTATTTGTATGTATGTTTGCAGTAATAGCCATTTGGTATTAGACAGCTTGTTAGTCTGCTCTTCTTGCTCTCAGCATCCCTTAGCTGCCTATACTTCTTTGTTTAGGGTTGGGGCTTCCTGGGCTTTCCCGAGTTCACGGTAGCATGTCTATTGTTGGTGTCCTTATGAAGTTCATGTTTAGGCAGCCATATTTAGGAAACTTTATGGGTGTATTTTCTTCCACATGTATTAGCACTATGTTTCCCTTCGGTGCTCATTGGTTTGTAGATATCTGGGTTGCTTCCACATCTCAGTTTTTCTGAACAAGACTACCATTAACATTTAGGTAAAACTTTTATTAGGACATACGCCATTATTTCTCCTGGATTCACACAAGATATATGTCATATATAAGTAAGAGAGTATTAAAAAGTACTATGTTGTATGGTAATTCTGGGTTTGACATCTTTAAGAACTACAAAAATATTTTCCAAAAGGTTGGACTGTTGGATATTTACAACACCAGATAATAACGTTTCTACATCTTTTTTCTTTTTGAAAATTTGTGAAATATCAATATTAATTTTTTGGATTTTTGTCATACTATAGGAACAAAGCCATATCGTCTTGGTAGTGTTTTATTCTGCATAATTAAAATATTATGAATCTCTTTACCTGTGGGTGAATTTGGAATTTTTATTCCATCCCAGGTCCATTTTGGTAGTTTTTGTTCTTCTAGGAACTTCATCATTTCATCAAAATTGTCTGAATTCTTTAACAAATAATTGTTCTTTTTAACTGAAGAACTGCCATGAAAACTTCCATAAGACAGTTCTGCTAACAATATAAATCTCTCAATTTTTCTGTTGACCTAGGTATCACTTTATTTCATCATCTTTACTTTAAAGAATAATTTTGTTGTCTATAGGAACCTTCATTGGTCATGTTTGCCTTCAGCTTCATCAATTATATTACCCTGTTTGTCTTCTAGTCTCTATTGTTACCAAGGAAGAGTCAGCTGTGGGGATTCCCTCATAAATGTCTTTTTTTCTCCCTACTTACAAGATTTGCTCTTTGTCTGTCTTTCAACATTTTCACTATATTGGGCCTCATGTGGATCCCTGTAAGTTTATTTCACTCGAAGTTCATTGATTTTGTAGGTAAATAGATTGAAGTCTTTTCACTAAGCTTGAGATTTTTTTTTAAGCATTACTCTTTCAAATATTTTTTCTCCTCTCTTTTCTGGTACTGTAGTTATACAGGTTGCTATGATTGATGGTGTCCTATACTTCCTGGTGAATCTGTTTGTATTTTTTGGATTATTTTTTCCTCTGGACTCTTTAAACTGCATATAATCTATCAACATACATACCACTGAACCTTCTCAGATTATTTTAATTTTCAACCATAGAGTTTCCACTTATTTCAGTTTTATCATTTCTACCATTGCACTGAGATTATTTATATGAGGAACATTGTCATATCTCCCTTTACTTTGAAAGTACAGTTTTCTTCAATTCCTTTAATATGTTTATAATAGGTGCTTTGATATATCTGTCTGCTGACACAAGACTCTTCTCAAATGCAATTTCCCTCAACTCATTTCCACTCTATGGATTGGTGATTCCTCCATGTTTCCATGAATTGCTTTTAATTTTTGATGAAGATTCATCTGTTGTTTGAAATAAAATTTTTGATTTTATAACTACTGACACTGACTCCTGCACCCTATATTTTGTTAATGTCAGTTTTCTCAATTGTTTAGCACATTAGACTATTTCTGTAAAGTTTTTTTTTTTTTAAGAAGAGCTCCTCATAGCCACCTTTTCACCATCTCTGTTCATCTATCTGTTTTTATTGGCATCTCACCCTACTCTTAGCATCTCTCATTATTAGCTGATTGCCTTGCCTTGGGTTACATATTTCCCCAAAGTCCAAACTGATCAAATTTAGCCTCCTCCAGGGATAGTATTTGAGGACAGGCCCTGAGGCTTGATATAACCCCAGAAAAACTCTTCTTAGCTGTTTCTTTGCCTCATTATCTCTGATAGACTTCTACATGGGAAACAGTTTAAGAGGCACTATTGTAGAGTCACAATTTCTTCTTAATTACCTGCTGCCAAGACTTCTGCTATTTTGAACAATACTTATTACAACTTTTCTCATACTCTGTTTCAAATAATACCCATTCTTCTGCATATACTATGGAACTTTGTCTCAGAGTTTGCCCTTTCCCCCCAGAGAAGGTCTCCAACCAGTCTTTGGATTTGAGAAAATAATCTTTTAGGCCATTTAACTCTAACTTAAAAGCAAAGTATTCACAGAGGCCAGAAGCCTCTGGTATTTCAAGTTCTCCTCTCCCAGTGTGATACTTCTAAACTATAGGTTAGAACAAGATGAATAAATCCCACAATCATTAGTCTGCCATTTCTAGAGACTATAAGATAGGGATGAACAGAGGCAAAGAGCCCCCGATTGCTCACTCCTAGGACCTGAAAGATTCTACAACAATGAACTGGAGGATGGAACCAGAAATGACTGTGGCCACCTCTTCTAGGTAGATGTCAATGTTGGGAGAGGAGAGAGAGAGAGAGAGAGAGAGAGAGAGAGAAAGAGAGAGCCCACCCTATGCTTTGACTAAAACCAACTCAAATACAGCATCTATAGGTCAACAAGATGAAGAAGAGTGGTAAGTGGGTTGTGGTTTCTTTGTCATAAACTCTCACTCAGTAACCCAAGTTTAGTAGACATTCTCGAATAAGCAATTCTTCATTTGCTTTGTATGTTTAGGGCAATTCCTACATAGTTAAGTAGATGCATTTTTAATTAATTTTCACAAGATTTTTTGTTCTCTAACTGGTCCACAGACCTCTTGCTACTTTCCAAGTTGAACACTACTGTATTTTTTCCTCACTGTTCCATAGATTATTGAAAATTTTATAATAGTCTTATATCAGACCATAGACTGACACATATAGACCAAAACTAGAAAATTTATATTACATTATGCAAAGAATAGCAGCTTTTATGCAGAGCTCTGAAGTAGGATTTTTATATTTATCACATGTAAGAATCACCAGAAAATGTTTCTAAGCCATAGGATAAAAAGTCTACAGTTTCTGGAAACTATTTTTTAAAGATACTTTAGTAGTATTTCTCAAATTTTAGTTAGTAAATGAATCATATAATATCCTTAAATTATTTTTTTAAAACTTTCATTTTTGTACAATTATAAATTGCCAGAAAGGTTGTAAGGATAGTATAGAAGATTCCCATGTACTCTTTACATAGCTTCTGTCACTATCATCTTATACAGATATACACCACAGCTGAAATCATATGGTTGGTATCTTTAAAATGTGATAAACTACAAGTAAACTACAGGGTTTGTAAGGATTTCACCAATTTCTCACCATTTGGAACACAGTTCAAGGTCTTTGTCAGTACAGACTCATCCTTAGCAAACCTAAAATTTATTCTTATATTTTGTGTTTTTCATGCTCTTGTTGGTGACACCATTTGTGATGATTCAGGGGCACATTTTAAATTCACATCACCCTTGGACAAAAATTCCACATTTTTAAAGGAATTATTTGATTCTACCTTGCTTAGGCTTTAAATAATTTTATACTTTGTATCTTATTTTCTTAGGAACTTTAAAGACAACAGTATAGATGGATTTTAATCCTTTATTATTTTATCAAATCAAAAAATTTTGATGCTAAAAATCTGCTTGCCAAAAGAAATGGAGAGATTAGGAAAATGATTTTTGCTTGGTACTTTTTTGCTCGGGTATCTTCAAATAACTTCTGACAAGATGAAGCAAAAACAATGAACAGTACTCTGTATTATCGGTTTCAAGTCAGCTATACAAATAGAAGCTTCATTATTATGTTGAAAATATAATAGCTAAATTATTACCTTAAAATTTATAATCATTATAATCATAAAATCAATTTACAATGTGTTTGTTTCTAAGAAGGCTGTAATCATTTCTTAGAAATTTAAACTTTCACTGGCATTCCTGGACATTCAGACATTGTTGTTTTTATTTATTTTTTGGTTGTTTGTATATTGGAAATCAAGTCTGAAAAAGCATTATTTAGTAATCCCATTTTGAAATGTAGAAGCATGTAATGCTTTTACAATTAGTTTCAATGATATTGTCCATGTCATTATGATTAGTTACAGACATAATGAAACCCAAGTACTTTGAAACAAGACTTAACTCAGCCCAAGAACATCTAATAAATTCTGTAGTCTGTACCTAGGAAAGGATAAAACCATTCTACTTTAGATTCTAAGCAAAGATGATGATGATATGTATCCTTCTCTTCCTTATTCCAAACCTAATGGTAACTGCTTACATTTTTCCTCTGATTTTAGCATGGTGAAAACACCCAAGAACCTTCTAATTTATCTTCATGCTTCATAGAAAGTAAAATAGAAGCCTCATTAGAGAAGTCTTTGGGTTTTTTGTTTAGTTTTTGAGACAGGGTTTCTCTGTACAGCTCTGATTATTCTAGAACTCATTATGTAGACAAGGCTGTTCTTAAATTTACAAAGATTCTTCTGTCTCTGATTCCAGGTGTTGGATTAAAGTTATGGACCTCCGACCCCCAGTCCAGAGCCATCTCAGAGGTGAGCAGAGGCCTACTCCCAGCTGCCCTTCCCAAGAATTCCTCTACTGGATCCCGGTAACACCAAAGGGTCATATCTCAGAATCTTCCAGTAGACAGGCCCCTAGGCTTAAGCTGTGAGCTGCCTCCTCTAAGGACCCCTGGTCTTGCCTGTCTGGGCCCCAGCTCCAGGGTAATCTGCATCATCAGACAAGGATTAGGACTTTGAAACTCTGACACCCCCTCCCAACCAGAGCAGAGTTACAGGTTGAACAGATCCCTTGCTCAGAACAGACAGAGGACACAAAATCCCTCTAGCCAAAACTGACTAGGAGCTGATCAAGTGAAAACCACCGAAGCCATGGACAGACGCCAGTGCAAGAATACATATAACAATATAAAAAAATATATAAACAAGGAAACACCAGTGGTTATAGAACTACAAGACCTGAACAGAGTAATGAAGAGGAAACAGAAGGAAACATCAGCAAAGACACCTTTATGAAGATTATTAAAGCCTTCAAACAGGATATAAAAAAATTCCCTTCTCTTAAAGAAATAGAAGAAAATACAAACAAAAAACTGGAAGAGATAAACAAATCCATGAAAAAAAAAAAAAAAAAAAAAAAAAAAAAAAAAAAAAAAAAAAAAAAAAAAAAAAGAAAAAAAAAAAAAAAAAAAAAAAAAAAAAAAAAAAAAAAAAAAAAAAAAAAGAAAAAAAAAAAAAAAGAA